>JAQIXW010000025.1:0-75724 GCA_034700685.1 Willowsia buskii | reverse complement strand
GCACATTGATAAGTAGTAAGTAGCTAAGTAGAAATTCTGCATTTTTGTCAGACTATCGCAGCTATTTGTGGTAATCTGCACTGCAGCAGGTCTCTTGGCATTTGTATGTACTTTGCTATAGAAACGGAATTGCGGTTTTCTTTTGTATAGTTTCTACGAAAACTTTCCGTGAAAAACGGTACGGCCTCGTTAAATCAAGGAAGAGTCCGAGTCATAGTTAAAAATACTGCGCAGATTTATTCTCTGCTACTCTGTCAGTATGTAATGAAGACACGATATATGGAAATGGCATGAATGTTATATAATAGTGAGGTGTTTCGATCCGTATGCAAGAAACTAGAGTTGATTACTTGCAACTGCATGCAATGCGCAATACTGGTAAGCGAGTTTCAGCAAAACAGCAAGAACTAGTGAGCAGAGAATAAATAATGTCATGACAAACCGTAATTACGCGTTTCGGACCAGCTAATTAATTGAGATTCTATGTACATTTTCACTTAAGTTGGAGTAAAATTGCAAGAAAGGGGGAAATGCATTTATTTAACTGGGTGTTCATTTGCTGCCATACGCAAGAAATAAACGTGTATCCGATGTCGAGTTTTCCATGATGGAACACGACAATATTTGGAGGAAATATACATATCTCTAAATATGTAGAAATATAGAATAACTTATAAATATATTTTGTTTGATGTTATTGAAGTAATGCTCAAATTGCCCCCATTACCAATTGGCAGTTAATTCGTGGCTACTGATTTTATTTTACAAAATATAGCTACGTGTGTTATAAATGTAAGGCAATAAGACGAGAAAAGTGTGACGTCGTGACGCGTACATGCCACGTGATTATCCTCATTTAATTTGTGCTGATGATTCAAAAGTTATATCCTAGTAATGCACGGAACTCTTTTAAAAGCAAGATTAGTGCCAAGTTGCATGCAAAGCAAAATCAGCAATTGTAAGTATCGAGTGTTAATCGTATCGTATGATAGAAACGCTTATTGGTGAGCAAAACATAATATTACATATTAAGGCATTATGTAAATGGTAGAGGAGACGTCCGTTGTACTTGTTACATGTGTTAAGACAGTTGTGTAAGCACTTAAGAGTTTAGAAGAAAAGCATTGGTTATCAGAATAGTATACTTCTCGAACAGCAAAGCAGAGTGGCATAGCGTCAACAGAAAGTATGAGGACGATTCTCGAACATTTTGCGTTTGAAATTGCTTCCACAGATATCCGCCGGGATGAGTTTGGAACGTTCAAAAAGTAAATCAGAGGATTTTTTAAATGCATAGAAATAGCATTTGGGACCAATCCATAGCAATTCCAGTATTTTCCAGACGATATGTTTCAAAAGCTTAAGAACCAAACTTTTGGTGTGGCATGGATTTCTGATGTGATTCATTGAATTGCCGATGGGCATGGGCATAAGTATCACGACACATTACCTGCGGAGCAAATACTTGTGATTGCATGTCTCAAGTATTAAAGTTTTACTTTTGAGCTAAATGCTAATGTCATGCTCACATAATGTACAAACATCATCTACTCATACAGTTTTGCAGAACAAACTACTACTCCTGATTTGATAGTCAATATGCAAGCCAAATCATGACGACTTCAGAAGACGAAAATGAACAATTTGACATTCATTTTCATTGCCTACCACATTACCGGCCCCTCCACATTGGATTTTTCAATTGCTTCAAATTCTTGGCATGAGCGAATTTTTAATTAAGGTTCACATTGTATTCCTTCTGACAATTTGGTTTCACTGAATGATAGGAAAAAAGCCAGCATAACATGATTGCTGCTGACACTGTCGAAAGAAGAAAAAAAATCTTTTCAGTCCAAAAAAGTAAATTTGCGTTGTTGCTTTGTACATTAGCATAGCTACATACATTCGTTCTCCAAACATGCATTCATCCACCTCACCTCATAAACCAGAGGTACCTATGTTCGTAGTAGACGTAGTAGTATTGACATTGCACACCAGTAAGGATAATATTATGTTGCAGCTTCTTTTCTTCTTCACAACACAACATCCTTTTTTTACACAATCCATCCATCCCAGCCATCATCTTTTTCGTCTTGATATCAAAATCTTCTTTCGCTAATGTGAATGACCACACGGAAAGGGGAATAACCATCAAAAGAAAGGGTTACGTTCTTCGCTCATCCTCGAGATCACTGTAAAATGTATGGAATGGACACATACCATTGTATAGTAGTCGTCTTGGCAGAATGCAATAGAAGCATAGAAAGAAGTGAAACAGAAAAGAAAAAAACCAACCACAACATCACATTTTACAAAGGCAAAGCCACCCTTTCTATCATCCTCTTCTTCACATCAGACTTCTTCAACAATGCGGACTCAACTCACTATTCCGGAGCATATATTCCTAACAGATACCTACATTGTATTGCATCTGGGGATAATGTACGGTACTCACATAAGCAAACCACCTTACCAACGAAACAACACCTGTTGTGTGTAGCCCCTCTCTCTCTCCCTCTCCTCTCGTCTAGCTTTTTTCATTCTTCTTCACAACTCCCATTATCATCATCATGATCAGCAAAACCCCACCGCCACCACCAACAACATTGCATTGCATCATATTACATCACATCCATAGAAATTCTCTTGCTTTACCTCTTTGCATACTACCTTTTCGTAGAGAGAAAATGAAGAAAAAAACTGTGTTGCATGGCAATTGCAATGGAAGCACTGACTTCTTCATCGTCGTCATCATCAACGCCATGCGTTACACCCGTATAGTAAGAAAACCTACTGATGTTGCTGCTATATTGATGATGGTATGATTGCAGGTAATATTATATATTCTTGTTGGTTTTTTTCTCTTCCTTCAGAGAGGAAGGTATGCAAAAAAATCACTTGTTTTAACATTGAAATTTTCTCACTGCACATTTTTATGAATGTGTAAGATGTAAATGGAAGAGAGAGCATCAAGAAGAAAAGTTTAGCAGCGAGACATTTTATTAGGCAAGTAATAAGAGGAGAGAGGGACAGACAGAGAGAAGCCCGCAGCTGTTGCAATTTATTCTGAGATTTCATGAAGTATACCGCACAATCATGATCACGATGATAGGCACTCTGTAATCTTTGCGTGAATAAAAAAGAAAGACGTGTATAGGTATAAACGCATGGAAATGGCACTAGAAACTAGAATATCATATGAAAAGTAGTGGAGATGGAAAAGCATGTAGAAAGATGGACAGGAATTTTTAAATGACTATCGTCTCATTCACGATATTGCTTTTGGGTACTTTTTTTCTCAATGATTTATATGAAAATGGGCATCCACTTTTTAAATTTAAGGTGTGGAAGAAAATAAGTCAAAGAGTAGGATTTCAAATGCCCAATACTTTGTATGTATACGTCTCTAGGTTCCTCAACTTACTCGGATAAAAAAAAAGAAAAAAACATTACATGTATACATAATATGCTAGAAAGTATACATTACAGGTTGCTTTATTACAGTAATATTTGCATCACCAAAATAAATTACTATCTATCATATCGATGGAGTCCAGAATGGCTAAGATTACAATGCTTGCTTCCATTTTAAAGTAACTGTGAACGTCGTGTTAACTCTCATCTTACCATTTTCACGAAATTCATATAAAGCAGAAAAGACAATTGGATGCACAACACAAAAAATATTTATATGATTTTTTTTCTCCTCAAAAAGCAATATACGAAGCCTCAAATTGAGAGGAATGTTTAAAGCTGTATGAATCAATGGCCATAGATCTTGTAGTGATGCTAATAATATAAGTGCGAGGATCATCCCTCTTAACACTAGTCATGACAAAGACTAGTCTCAGAGTTCAAAGTTAGAACAAGAGAAAATCGGTCCACAATTTGTGGAAAATGCGTTAAAGCTGCTTGCAATGATCCGGATTTTATCCGTTGTCGCAAGAAAAACGTTTCCAAGCCAGCATTTCCACAGAGGTAACATAATGCCAGGCTTTCCATTAACAGATAGTAGGGCTCCCTGCTCGCAACTTGCGAGTCGCAAGTTGCACAAGATGTGATAGTAATCGTCACAGTCTCATAAGAAATGTTGCTTCCATTTCCCTCCTTCTGTTTTGACTTCATCTCTTCCCCTTCATCCTTCTTGAGAGTGAAAACAAAAGACCAGCAATCTGCTTAGGAATGGCACGAACCCTACGGAAGGCTAAGATTCTAGGGAAGATGCTCGCATAATAAAAAAACAATGCAACTAGTGTTATTACTGTCACCTTGCGTTTCCCTTTCCGTGCTTTTTCAGTAAGAAAGCCAGAAAAGTATTTTCCAAAAAAAAAGAGAAGAGACGCATTTTTAACGTTCTTATGCTTTCTTACGTGTACTCTCTTCCTCTCCGCTGATTTAATAATGTAACCATATACAACTCCCAACTCCTACTACATTTTTTTTCGCTGTTGCTTCTCAAGCAACAATGTAGACACACAGCACAGGAAAGAAGGCAATCATGCAAGTTTGTGCATGTATGACAAATAATAATACACTATAGGTTGACAATACAAAGGAACTCTGAAGGACAATACACCACTCCACACACAAACAATTTTCATATACGTTTAAACATAAATAGCGAAAAATATGGTACATTATACTTCTTTCATGACGTTTCGCTGACATAATAAAAAATCTAGAGAAGAAAAGATAAGTCAACACAGAGAAATAGGGAAACCAGGCGATATGACGATGATCATACAAAAGCCATGAGGATGAGCAACAGTCTACAAAATCAGTAGCTTTGGAACTCTGCTGCTGCTGCTGCAACTTTTGTGCTGATGATGATGATGATCCATCCGTAGAAGAACAAGTGAAAAATTTGAAGCTTTAGCAAAAGCAGAAGTAATTTAGCGATAGAGATGACGACGAAGCAACAGAAACAGCAGAGCATAATCATTTTCATCCATTGGAACCTAGTCCTCTTCTCTCAGAAAAAAATGTCTTGGTTGTTGTTGTCCATCTTTACTGCTTCTGCTGCTGTGAGTAGAGAGTCATATCATATCCCGATGTAAAAAACGTGTAAATAAGCAGCATATTTATTATCATGTATCTTCGTCCGTCTCATCCTCCACCACCGTTTACGCTTCTATGAGAAAAGATAGACGCTGGTGGTGGTGGTTTCGTCGTTCTTTGCTAGCTCTCTGGTTCAGCGTTTTTAAGAGGCTCGCTCCTGTTTTCTCTTACGTACACACACACAACCACAAGAGAAAAGAGTGAAGGAGAAGAGGCGAAGCACACGATATCATTGCCTACTAGTAAAGTTTTGCATGTGTAGAGTTTGTTCTTCTCCTTTTTACCACCAGCCATGAAGTTTACTATTGCCATGTTTTTTCTACAGCTTTGACTTTGACTTCTTTCGGGTTTCAGCAAGGATTTCACGTCAGTGTGTTGCTGTCGGTTCGTCAGTAAGCAGTGTATGTGTGGAGTCTGTTGTCTCACACGGAATTAGTTTTTACTCCGCTTGTTTTGTGTATGCAACAACTATACGACGACGACGACGCTGAACACTGTTGTGTTAATGGTACCAGCAACAGTGCAAGTAGTAATTATTGGTATCATCAACGTTACTATATTTCATACTCGACGGAATAAACTGAATAGTTGTTAGCCTTTTCATAGAGAGAAAGGGAAATAGTGTATATCTTTACAACCACCTGTCACACTACTGCCATTGCTATACAATGCAGTAGTCATCTTCATTGGAATTTTTGTCTTTTCTCATCGCATTTTCTCTTCTCTCACTGTTCTCGTGTAAGGACGTTTAGAAATAGTATTGGTGACATTTGTATGAATATCATAAGAAACAACTCAGATATTAGAGTGATGAGTTATAATGTTTCTCTATTAACTTTCACGTGAATGTCTACAGTTCTATGTGATCTATTGGAGAATATTATTTTCGGGGAGAAAAGAGACTTTCACATTTTTCGATGACACTTGCTCTCAACTGTTTTCTCTCATCTTTCAACTTTAGCTCCTTGTCTAATTTATAAACATTCACTGTGGTACACATGCAAAAGACTAAACTACCAGAGGATAAGAAAAGACTGTAATAATAAATGATTGTAATGATACAATTTATCATTGCTTGTTCTTCTATAGTCACGTCTACTTACTGCGGTAACATTTACGTAAAGCGTATGCATTCTTGAAGTAGAAACATTGTCTCCTTGATTTCCCTCCGAAGAAGAAAAGAAAGGCAATTAGTTTACAAAAGCGTTACTTCACGTGAGTTCATAAAAATACTTTTTTTGTGTAGGGCGATGAGTTGAAAGTGAACAATATTTGTCATCAACAATCGTCTTGACTAATTGACAAAAGAATAGTGCTTTTTATTGCTTGTTACTCAACAAAGCTAGACATCCTTCCTTCAAACTCAAAAACGTAACTGTCAGTGCGTGCGTGCTTGTGTGTATATAATTTTTTATATTTCTTTGGTGCTATCGATGCTAGTGAATTATTGTTTTTATGTGTTGGAAGGAAACCGGGACTTGAAACTTTCTACATTAGCTGTAAACATAGAAATAACATCATTATTATTGTAACCGCGAGTAGAACTGTCGTCTTGAGAAACTGACAGCACGCAAGAACATTACCAGTAGAGTAGTGATGTCACTTGGTAACATCTACCAAAATTTGTCTTTGTCTCCGGTTTTTCCACTGCTCACGGAAGACAGTGGGGAAATTGCAAAGGTTCTTTTGAACAAGTCGCTCGTACAAGCAGCAGCTTTGTCGAGTCTCGTCCTGGTAAAAATTGGCATAATTTCGACAAGAGAAGCTTACTCACCCACGTGTGCATGGGAAATTATTATTTGACATATTGGCTATATCGTCTTACTCCGGTGATATGTAGAGAGTAGCTATATCACTGGCAAAAGGGAAGGGCAATTTTACGCGTATTGACAAAAAAGGAGAAAAGAAGAGGCGCTCACGAAGAATATTTTTTATACCATCTTTGCGTACAAGTTTAACTTTTAACTGTTTTCTTCTCTCTGATATATGAGCCACGTATTAGCAATATAGCTGGTGCGTCTAATAAATCCGGCTTTAACACAGACAGGAATTTAATATTATGGGATGACAGGTGGTATTACGTCGAATAATGCTTTGGCAACGTGACCCGATACGCTGATCATTCCGTATTTTTCTAGATGAACTATTTTTATATCGTGTGTTGACTGATAATGTTGGTGTATTTTGCAGAATTGTTGTGAAAAAGTGGAAGGATGTAGCTGTTATGTAAAGAACATGGTAGGCAGTTTTGTTGAAAATATTATAGTAAATATAATTATTATTGCTCGTGTTCCCGGAGATGATTTCTCCAGATGAGAAGCACAGAATGGTGGAATAGCATAGCTACTGTTGTAGGCGTAATTAGAGTGCGGGTGTGTACTCCTACTGAACTTTAGGGTGTAAGGTTAGTTGGTAGAGGAAAACTCACAAGAGTAAAAGCGGTAGCCTGTTTTTGTAGTGTGTGAAAGCAGCCATATTGCTGAAAAACTCATTATGGCTGCGGGCCCGGCGGATGCATTTTCCGCCACCCCTCGTGGTTTTGGCTGTTATGATCGTGAGCTAATATCAGCGGCTGCTGATAATTTGTGGTCATCAAGTGTAGTGGCCACAGCATCAACTGGAGCCTCATGGGTGGATGAGGTTCACTCCAGTGATCCGGTCGAAAAGAGGATCGAAGAGCTGAAACGGAAATTTCATCGGGGTCGTCAGTTGCAAATCAAGCAGCTGCCACGGGAAGTCACTGAAGAGGTAAGTCACCATTTCACTCAACTAATTTCTCTCTTTCTCTTTTCCAATCACTGTAATATTTAAGCAGTAAAGTTACTCTACTTGTGAAATCATTGCAACTTTCTTCGCTGACGTGTAAATAAACTCGAGTTTCAAAAAAATACACAATTTATTTTCCTTTTAATGGCTTCACAATATCAGTAAACAGTAGTTACATATTTTCATCCTGGATTTAAGTTTTTCATGTTAGGAAATACAAGCACGCTTACTCTGTTGCTAATTTTAGACCAATGAACTTTTTCATCTTTCCTTGTCAATCTGGTTTTAAATTTCTACAATAAAAAGATTTATTCGAAACAGTTGATAGTATCTGCGCCAAGCATGTCGTAATGATGGAGAGCATACATTCTTGAATTTGTAATAATATGCCTTCCACATTTTGCATCGTACTCTTCTTACCCGTCGTGTCTGACAGTGAGCAGCAAAAGGCGAAAAAAACCTGTTTCAAAGGAGAATTACTATCTGTATGTTTGCGTTTTAGAGTACTGTGCTGCTCGATGTGACCGGTTGCCTTTTGCTAGATTCATAATAATAATAAGTAGAAGTAAGAACAAATGTACCATTAAAAACGAGCCTTCATTCCTCTTTATATCCAGTCGTGCTCGTCGTGAGTAGAAGACGGAACGTGGACACACAGGATGGAATGAAAGGCTTTTAACGTTGTATTCATTTTAAAAGTATAGGTAAAAAAATGAATCATAGTCCATTGCACCACAGCAACATCGAGTCAATGTTTGCTTAAACCATGAACCTGCATTGCTTTCAATACTTGCTCACTGTGAGTTTTTTTCTCCATCGCAGGAAGCATCCACCAACACAAAAATTAATTGGAATCCGTGCAATTTAGTTTTCATTAGTAATATAATATCGTTTATTATGACATTTGTTGTATATATACCTACCTGAGTGTATGTGAATATGTGACATATTGTTGAAAAACAAGCCAATATTATAGATAGTCCGCTAAAAATAAATCTCTATGCACACATTTGTAATACTGAAGGTATAATTGATAATATGATCTTATGGAAACCTATTGAAGGGGTATTATGTTATATAATATTTATTTATCTTCTTCAAACCCCGTTTGCACAAGGTGAAGTGACTCCTTTCTCTGCCAGAGAGATGAGTTTGGTTTGCTTAGGGTTTCACTTTAGTCGTCGTCGTTGTCGTGTATATTGTGCTCTAGACATAGTGTACTGTGTACTTTACCTCCCCCACTCTCTCCGTCGCCAGCCAAGTCATCATCAACATGGGTTTGAGGTTGGCTTTAGCTTATTACTTTTGAGCGTAATGGCAATGTTTACTTTGGATTAAGGACTTGGTCTACAATTTTCACGAGTCAATCCGCAAATTTTGTTTTCTTTTACTGTTTTCTTTATGATCACGCTGTCATAATAAAAATACATGCAACATTTTTAAAATTTGTATTGAAAAGTGGGTATCACCGACATGACACGTCTAAAGTTAGACTCATTTTTACACTTTAGATCGGCTACTATGAATCTTCCAATCATCCGAAAACAAGTTTACCAAATTCAATGATAGAAATACCCAACTCACAACTTTCTTCAAACTGCACTTGTTTTCTGCTATTTCTATTCTATTGAACATCTCAAATAACTGTACGAAGTGACAGTATTAATAGTGAATATTGGATGCATCAAAACTCTGTTTCGAATCGTGGGTCAAAGCCATGAAAATGCTATTACAACCTAGAACACAGATCATTAGTACACATTGGGTAGACTAGTTTCATCATCATCATTGGAATAGTGAATGACACTCGTCTCTGTCGTCTCTAAAACTGTGTAAATATAAACTGGAGTACATACTACTAGTATCATAAAACGATGTGAAAATATTATAGTAACCGTACTAAATGGTGTTTGTAAATCTACGTGGGTGTCCCTGAGATTTTTTTGTTCCCAAGAGTCCATGTTATGATAAGCTGTCACTCTTACCACTGAACTCGTCCACTTTATATTTACATAGTTTTAGAGACGACAGAGACGAGTGTCATTCACTATTCCAATGATGATGCAGAAACTAGTCTACCCAATAATCATTGCGTGTTTAATGTGGACTGGAGCAGGTTGCCATATTTATATCATTTTTGCTCACCAGCATATTCACCACAGACCGCAATATCTCTACTCTCTTGTAGTGTCATTTCAACAATAATGTTATTTTGATTCTAATATGTACATTTACCGGTCTAAAGACAACTTTTGAGAAAAGTGGAAAGCAATGTCGGAAAAGAAATAAAAAATAAACTCCCAAAAAAATGAACAAAGAGTGCCTGTTCCGCTGCCACCATACAATATAATGCCCTTTTCTTGAAAAATAATATAGCAGTTGTGGAGATACTGCTGCCCAACTATCATGGAAAATTTTCTTCAATGCGACGCACACACTGAATTACACACAACTTTTCTACTTTTACCACAGCTCGCCTTTCTCAAAGCATATAAACTTTTTGAGAACAAAACAAACAAAGGGCTGGTGCGGGGCGAGTAGTAGCATGAATGCGTGTAGAGCACACATCCTCCACAATCTTTTCATTCTTCCCCTTTCTCCTTCCACCATCATCATCTACTTTGGCTGCCTCACTGCATATAAAGAGTAATAATAATAAATGAAGATGTTATGAGTAGTTGTGGTGAATACTATAATGTCTCTACTACTACCACTTCATTTGCCTTTACAAAAATATTACGTGTTTTACAACATGCATGGGTAGGTGTACAGTGTACACTATCCACGATGTATTTTTATTTGGTAAATACTAGAGTTTTGTTTTGCTGATGTATATTTAATAGGATATTTGAGATGTTGTTGGTTAGCAAGCATACAAAAGCGGTGATTTCACTCGAAAGTAATGGCAACGTTATCTCTGATGATGATGACTCCTTTGTACTTTATCAATTCTCCCTTGATTACGCTTGTGTGCCATGGGAGAAAATAGTAGGGAATCATGCTCCTGCCTTTTCAGCTTGCTCTTCATGCAAGGCAGATGAATGATGATAGGAGGCAGAGAATGCAAACAATTGAATGTTTGTTGGTGAATCCCAAGAATCGCGCACATGGTTACATTTCTATGTGCGTAAACACAGTTGCAATATTGTATGCTAGCCTTCCTTCTTTCCATACGAAACATAAAACTGAGCTGCCGATAGTTTCTTCAAGGGCATTTTCCTTGTGCTCATTTTTCCTGAAGATTTTCAATGGAAATGACAGAACTTCTTGTTCGTAGTTTCTGAAGTGAGAATTTTCTTCAGATCATATCAAAACATGTTATCTTGTAATAAGTCCATCTTGACTTGATATATAAATGGAAATGTGAAATTAGTACAGTAATAGTGTTGAGGTTTATCCAAATCGCAAATTTCTCCGATTCTTACAATTTCTTCGTTCTCTCTTACGATTAGCCGAGTGCAGATGTGCTCTGTCAGTGTATTTTTCCTTTTTTATTTCTTGTGTCTAAATAACATACATTTTAGTTGTGTTTCAGATGCATTTCATTAGCATAAGTTGAAATTTGGCTGCCTCTTGTATTTCCGATGTCAGTTTAATATTTCTGGGTGATTTGTGGCTGTTTGTACATATGTGCCACAGCAAACCCATCACCACCCCCGTATCACATGGAAAAAATCTTTAAAGAGGAACACAAACACCGCTCTATATCTTCAGATGGATGATATCGAATTTTGCTGATTCTGGTGTTCCATGACATGACGAGCCACTCTCACAGTCAGTACACACTGATCTAGGTTGTAGGTCATACGTTTTTAGAAAACGCGACAGATTTACGTCGCTATCGTACCTCGACCGACTTTTTACAAGTGTTGCAATAAATTCGAGGAAAAGGAACTGATACATTTTTAAAAAGGAAATAAGCCTTGTCGAAGAGCACACAAGTAGAAAGGAAAAGATGAATTTTCGAGGATAAAAGATATTCACATTCTAAGCATTTATTAATGTTGTATGATACCTTGGATAAGTGAATGCAAAATGTGTATTTACATAAATGTATTAGTGCACCATCTTGCTCAATGCTGTATATTAAGGCATTTGTGGGAAAGATTTTTAAAGCGTATGAGATGTTTGTGGAGGCCGTTGTCATGTTCGTCTCTTTCGCCAATATACCCACGACTTGTGATTCTATTTCTATTCTATGAAGAATAATACCTGCTTTGTTGAAGTTCAAGAAAACCACGGATGTGATACCTTTCCACAGTGTCTGTCTTTCATTTAACATTTCGTCTGTGTAGTAGTATAACGTTACAAACGAAACGTCACCAATTGTGCTACTAATAATACATCCGAGAGTGAAGAAAAAACTCCATGTATATTTATCCATGGTGATGATGCGTCAAGAGAGAAAAGGCTCTAGAGAAGCAAGCAAAGGCTTTTGGGGCTTTCTCAACTCTCTTTCCCCTTTCCCTTTATTTCTTTTATCTGGGAAACCAATGCAAAATCATGGCAGAGCTTGTGGCGTGGAAGCGAAAAATCGAAAATGAAATTTGACATTTGCATGTCGTCTCTTGTTCCTTTTTTATATTTCATGTATATGGTATTGTAAAGCATAATGTAGCAGCTCCTCCTTTACTCGTCTCAATATGGAAATGTAAAGTGAAAGGATTTCTGTCTGGATTTTTACTTTAACTACAGCTCGTTCTATACAAATTGATGAAATAGGATAACATACAGCTACAGCTATATTCAACGCTAGGAGACCGTCACACCGATTTTTCTTCTGAAAAGAACAGAATGATATGGAAATTGTCAAAAATATTGTACAAGATTGCGAAGTGGCTTCTGACAAAATAGTGGAGGACGTGCCGTGCATGAATGGAAATAAAAAAGTATGACATTAGTCCGTGTAACAGTTCCAAGAGTACCAATAATAATGATATGTGGAACGATCAATTATTTTTATAATTAGAGAAAAGAGACATGATAGTAGATTTTAAGACGGAGATTTAAGTTACAAATGTTGCAATGTTTAATTAAACAAGGAATCATTTGAGAGTGTACATATTGGTATCTTGCTTATATTATCAGCTACAATAACAGTATTAAAATGTTTTATGTATAACAGTAAGAGATACTAATGGGAATTCGAAACGGTACTAACTAATGACATGAAAGAACTTTTTTGTATTATTTGTATTTTTATGTATAAACAAATGTACATGTAATGAAAATGAAGCAATTAATTTTAACAATGTTTTTACTCTGCCGTTATGCATGCTATTTTTTCATTCTGGAAATGTTTCTATTTTGTTCTCATTTTTATCGGGCTTCTCCCTGCTTTCTCTTGCATGGTCTATAAAGAAAAAATGAAGGAATCTATTAGTAGTAGGATGTCTCAACAATAACATATTAAATTGGTAGAAACCTTGGAAATGAGTTAATTGAATTTTTTTTATTCGCTCGTGGGTCATAGTTAGTAACCATAAGACAATATATGCACATTATAGTATTTCATAATAGTATGGATTAATTTTATCGCTTTTATGCAGCAAGGCTAGTTTGCATGCAACTGATATTTTCTCAGACCTGTTTCATTAGTTTAAATTAAGTAAGGTCCTGATTCTGATATAAAAAAATACAAAAAACGGCATGATTTATATAATTTCCGGTTTGTTTACTTTTCCAAAAGCTGAAACAAAGACAGAGAAAGAAGAGGGTAGTAAAGAATTTGCACAAACTTTACTACAAGTTTGCCAGTGTTAAAATATTGGGTCATCTCAACAAAAGAAAGATAAAGCGTTGTTTATTTACTTACTT
The DNA here is from genome assembly GCA_034700685.1 of Willowsia buskii. Lineage (NCBI taxonomy): Eukaryota > Metazoa > Arthropoda > Collembola > Entomobryomorpha > Entomobryidae > Willowsia > Willowsia buskii. The sequence goes on along the minus strand of JAQIXW010000025.1, from coordinate 62,083 downwards.
TACGCTTTTATCAGCCATAGACAAGGAACTGTGAAACCAAAAGCGTGACTTTATGGATGAATAAAGGATTAATATTATATGATGATTAAGAATGTTGTAGCTCATGAATCTGGGTTATTTTAAAACTAATAGCTCAATGTGAAACACTTTAACATGGCTTCTAACAGAATTCAGTTGTTAAATAATAAGTAATTAATCAGTTAACAATCACTAATTACGATTCCTTCACTGGCTACGATCATAAGCAGCCAATGCTTAATCGATATTCTACATTCTAATTGTATGTAGGTACTTATCTGTTTATATAAAGTTTTTGCGTTGTTGTGAAACCAAGTGACGAAATAGTACAAACGAGCTAAGAAGTATGTTTTCCTCTCCATGTGGAATTCGATTTTATAGTACAGCTAAAGTTTCTCTATATCATCTTCTGTCATCTGTGTACTTTGTATCAAGACAAAAACATCCTTACCTCGGGTTTGCATGCTGCTTTATGTGTATTATGAATATCCACAAAAACTAAATATGAGTAGACAACAGCAATAATGAGGTCTGATGCACAAAGTTTTTGCCATTAAGCAGAACATATTTGGTCTTATCCGCTCAAGGACACATTTTTGTATCCTTGGTCGTGTCATGTTGTCGATTATGCAATATGATGTGACACCAACTGAAATCACTCACGTGGTAATACTCCGCCCGAAAAGAAAGAAGAAAATAGAGGATAAGAGTGAGGGGCTTAGAGAGCGGGTTCATGCCGACGCATATCCTATCCTCTCGGCTGGCACGGTGACACGCAAGCTCTTTTCTCCTGTTTATACTCCAGTTCTTTTCTTTCTCCAGGAATTCCGATGCGGTCAGGTAAGGAGATTTTCTTGTTTGTTTTTCTTGAGGATACCGGGGCTATTGGAACGGAGGAAGAAGTATAACGTCTACAATAGTTTGTAGAAAGCGTCATTTCGGTGAGCCATGCTTATAGTTTTTGATGTAATCCTTTCCGACAAGCAATTCCTTACCTTAAAGTATGAATATTATATACTTTATGGCCTTTAAAGATGCGAAAAACTATATTTTTATTCGCGCTGAAACGACGTGGTTTGGCAGTTTTTTATGAGTGAACAATGAAAATCTCAATAGGTGGGCTTCCGGAAGGAAGAAAGGGAAGAACTGAGGGGAATTTTTAATTTGACGAACTTTTCTCACAAAGTGCAAAAGAATGCTCGTTGTTGGATGGATAGATGAAAAATCTTCTTGGACAAATATCAAAACGGTAGATGTTCATTGATGCATTTTTTAAAAGTTGAAGCATACAAATGAAATATCTTGCTTTATTTCACTAAGAAATTGTTTTACAAAGTTTGTGAAAAGTATGCGTATCTATACGATGTCTTATGTTTTCTTCTTCCTTCTATTAAAAGTCAATCCAGTTATGCCACTCTGATGTCTTTTTAAAGCGGTTATTTTCCTTGACGTTGGCGCAGGTAATCAGTTTTTGATTTTGTAGCCTCTGACGACGATGCACATCAATAAAACATATTATTATGTTAGGAGAAAGGAAACATGTTTCTTTGCTTTTCTTCCAATCTTGACGGAGAAAAGGAACATGTTGTTAGAAAAAGTATTAAAAAATACTCAAAAGAATGATTAGAACTGCCTCTGTGTCTATATAGGATAATGTGAGCTTTATATGGGCTGTAATAGAACTTTGATACTCCAAGTTTTGCAATTCAAATTAAACATCAATTTCCAAGCAACTGCCTTTTTAATCCAGAAACTGTAATAATGTCATTTTCCTTAAGAGTGAAAGTCTGTTTACAAATAAACTTGCTCAACAAGAAAAAGAAGTCGGATGGCATTTCTCTGCTTCTCCCAGAACTAAAGTTGCTAAATAAAGTAGTCTATTTTGCTTATTTGAAGAAAAAAAAAAGACTTTCGAACACCGTTACTTGTATCTCTACTACCACTTTAGTAGTAGAATGCCAAGGATAATAATTTAATGGCTCAATTCACTTTCCTTTTGCTCTCTTTCTCTCGTTCCTTCTCTCCCTGTCGCTCTCGTTCTCTATATATCTATCCATGTATATGCATGTATCCTCTCTTGTATTTTCTGAGTAATAATATAACGTTATTATGTAGATGGTGATGACGCCAAAGAAAAAAAAGAAGGGAATCACTAATGGGATTTTAGGTTTCTGTTTTTTAGCATAACGAGTATTTACAAACAAGTCAGTCTGTCAATTGGGAAATCGATTTTTTTTTTCATTATTATTTCCTAAGCAAGTGCATTTTTTCGTAGTGTTCTTCCTCGCAGAATAATAATTATATCATTGCCTACAGAAAGACAACAACATTAAAATCGACAATTTTGTTGATAATCAAGTACTGAGATACAAATAGAAAGCCTAGTTCTTTTTCTAGATAAATACAGCGAGGATGGAAACGGTACATGAGAAGTAATCAAGGTAAAGAAAGGCAATTTAAAAGTTTTCCGTTGTTAGTTTCTCCTCCGAATTGGAAAAGTTGCTCGAATTCTCAGTGTGATCCACTAAATAGTGACAATATGTTTATCCTACTTTTTCTCGTCTTTATCGTTCAAAATGCTGGGCTATCTGTGAAAAAAGTCGCAGAGAACTGACAACTGTTCCCATGGTGCTCATCCCACCAAAATGATAGGATGAAGTATGCACAACGGATGATCACACGAGAGTGATAATGGCTAAAACAACTGCTCCCTCATGTAAGCATGTTATCGCTCACGTATTGATTTATGAAATAATTTGTTTGATATTGGGAAGCAGGTCTGACCACTGGCTACCTTTACAAATCATAAAGCACTTTACCTTGGCAGGATAAAATATGCTAGTGCTCTAAAAATAAATCGAGGAAAATATATGATATAAATTGAACACCTTTTGGTGCATTGCTGAAGGAAATGACAAATCCTACCTGTGTACCTTCCAGATAATACGGCTCATTTATTAAAGTAACCTGAATGCCTCTAAAATCATCTTATTAATACATATTGATCACTGGGATTATGATTACACGCAGGTCTTACATATGTACCCAGTTGAATAGTAGCGTATCTTATTGCTTAATAAACTGAATATTACGGACGATGATGGAATGATAGAGACGGTGCTTATACTATTGCTCGATATGTTTGCTGATGATGACTTTTACTTTGTACGCTCACCAAGCAAATCCTTTGAAGGTTTTAAGCTTTAATACCTTTTCAACTGCGTGTCGGGTGAAGGAAGGGCTTTTTCATGTGATGCTTTCAACTTAAACGTAGAAAAGTGGCGATGGTAAAATATCAAAATACCAAGATCATATTATGACTATCATTATTAGGTAAAATATCACATATTAGTCATACATACATGCGTACATACATAAACACACACATCACTGATTATCTAGAGAGTAGTGTTGTGGTAGAATTAAAGCGTGACCTGATTCATTACAGCGCGTGACTTTCTCCATTTTCATAGTCTCAGGTTACATCCCACCAGCGAACTGTATAAAAACATTAGTTTGTTGACTCTTATCCACTCGAGTAAAGATATTCCTCGTGTTTATGTGCTGGCATGTTCGCCCCCTCGTCATCATCATTTACAGAGAGCAAGTAAAACATAAGGAGAGAAACAGAGAGAAAGGAGAAGACTACTAGATGATGGTATTGAAAGGAGACGAGTGACACAAGAAGGACGTAATTAAGCAGCTTATGTTTTGATGAAAGTCTCTGTCCATTTTCATTTTGTTTCCTATCTCTCTTTCCATTTAGCTGATCAAAAGATCACAGAAGACAAAAAAGCGAAGGCAACATACTTGCGGGAATGATACACTGACTATGCATACATCATACATCTCTAATGAAAACTCTTCAAACTCATCTTCCAAATGTCTTGAAGAAACTGTGCGTGTATGTCAAGTGTGAAAAATATCAAAGAGGGGAAATTAATACCCTATTATAAAGTATTGGTTTCGAAGAATTTGTCCTTTCATGTTGGCAAAATAAAACAGCCAGATACTACTAGTATAAAGGACATCATAGAGCAAGTAATACTCTTAATGGATTCATATAAATGCCTCTGGCATACTCCAGGAAGGAATAAATTTTAACCTGTTTATAGTTTGTCCCTCGCGTCACTTCCATGAATATGTGAAAGGTGGGTGCATGTCGTGATACTCAGAAATTGGGAGAAGGAGTTGATTGTGTAGTGGTTATTCTATTCCTTTAGCTACTGTGCTACGAATAGCAAGTTACGATGCGATACGGACCAGTGGAAGGAAATAATTATGCATCTATGCGTTTCGTTGTATATTCATTATTCTGAGGGATTCAGGCATGATGATGTGAGAGGGTATCCTGTATGGAATGTGTTTGAATTCATTTCTGCTTTATGCAAATCCAGGCGTATCATTTCTATTTCAACTTTGTTCTCCTTGTCTCTTCTCACTCAGGCGGACAAACGCGTTGTCTCTCACTCTCTGAATCACTCTTTTGTTTTTATATTATTAGCTGTACTAGAGTGGCATTGGGAATGGCAGATGAAAAAAAAACGAAATGTTTGGGAGAGCTCCGCACTATTCTACATGTAAAGCTTATGCATGGATGGAAGACTATTGAAATCAAAATTCGTCTTGATTGCTATTAGGGCATTGTAGAGAGAAGGGAGTGAGGAACGTTCTGCAGTTGAAAGGTTTTTTTTTATTTCGGTGAAAATCAAAGGTGGCTGGATGTCCTACCGGAATTAATGAGGGTATACGGCAGTTCCATGCGTGAACGTTTTAACATATTGACACCTCCTAAACTTATAGTGTACACTTGAACTGAAAAGTATATCTTATATGATCGTTGCAATGGTATAGATGGCTGTAGTCCGTAGTCCTTGATACTCTTTGAGGTAAACACTCGAAACGCACTTCAATCTGAAATGGACAGCTTATCAAGATGAAGGAAAATCTTCCGCGTATGGATCAGCTCGTGCATATGGACTGGAAATGAGTGCTGCATATAGCATAGCATAACATAAGGACTGACTAGGGAGAAGGTTGGGATTTGAAATTAATTAAAGTATTGACCTTTTTAAACAAAAATTCGAATTCACGAAAGATCATAAAAGCCATTTTAATGTGGTAATAAAATTTAATTACTTTTTAATAGCCCGTGGCAGTACATGAAATACAATGAAAATATTTTTTGAGTTTTATTTGTTTGCATAACTCAAATGATGTTCCTAATGCAAATTTATTCTCGTTCAACTCACTAGTGTAAATCTTTCCAGTAAGAAGATTACTAGAAATTTTTTGTTGGATAGATAGAGTAGCCCTTGTAGTGACGATAATATAATTAAAACCGCAGCGTATCCATTTCTTGATTAAAGGGTCATTCATCGCATTCGCATACATTGAAATTATGTTCTTTTTTGTTTAATCGGGAGTTATCGGTGTCTGTAGTTGTGTAGTTGTAGCTGAGTTTAAATAACGTAGTGTAATCACGGCATTTTTAATGAAAGAGTAAGTTGAGAAATTACACACAAAACTTGAAAAAAAATCACAATAGAATTGCAAATTTTCAAAGGGAGAATACCAATAAATTTTTTATTTGAACCGACACATAAATAAATCCTACTATTTATTGTAGCATACTGTATGTTATTTACTTCTTGTAGTCGACGTTACCGCTGATGATGATAACGATAATCACGCTGAGTCCAGTTATACCTTTGCCGATTGAGGTAACTGTAAATTGAATTATGTATTATCATATCTTTTACTCTTCTTTGCTTGCCGTGCCGGTCGACTTGTACATGAGCAAAGTTGGTGAGTAAGTATTGCACATTGCATTGCTTGCAGTTTTGTAGAAAAACCGAGACTCAACAAACAACCATAACAAAATTCACATACACGCGTGAATACTACAATCAAACTACAAATATATTAGGCATGCCTTGCATACCAATAATCCAATATGCGCGTTCAACTTGCACCTTTGTCAAGCTAAATGTGCTCATTTTTTGTAGGTGAAATCCACACGCATTTTATAAATGTGCAAAGGAAAAAGCGTACGATATAATAATGCCATGCAAATTCGTAAAACCTTTTTACTGCGAAAAGAAAGAAGTCACAAGACTGCTGTTAATGTTGTTTTGTTGTCCTTTTACTACCATTTAGACTCTTTGAAACTCTGAAGTTCTTGAACAACCTTTTGTACAAAATTTTCGGCAATCGGCAAAAGTTGGTATGCTCTAGGCATTTGTATAGAGTATTATATTTTTGTACATATATTTTATATTCTTATGTAAAAATGCATAAATGAGTGTAATAGACTCATTTGGATACAGTGATGCTCTCAAATTATGGTCTACTTGACTGCACGTCTGGCTCAATTGCTTAAAAGTAACTGTTTTGCGTTTTGAATCGTCAAACCGAAAGAGTTCAATGCAGAAAAAGTCAAATGATTTATAATTTTGGTTTTACAACGTTTACGAAGAAAAGATTTGTGCCACTGTGTTTATGAGTTTTTCTTTCAGTCACTCATTTACTAGCTAAAAGTCATCTCTCCTAAAAAATAAACTGCTAGATTTATTTTTAGCTTTGGATTTTCGGAGATTGATTTATTTCAATCTTTACAAGATATTTTCTATAAGTCTCTGATGCTATTTTTTCAAATGAAATAGTTCTCTACAGAAGATACATCCCAGTTGTTTAGTAAAATGATTGATTGGGATGATAGTTTGACGTATACCTTTACAAAAATGCTATCATCATTAGCCACCGGTTTGCTTACACTGCCCGGTGCGTGGTAGTGCCGTCGTACAAAAGGGGTACTATGATGATGACTGAAAAAGAGAATATTTCACTGAAGTCAATGAAAGCATTTTAAAGAAAATTTTGTAAAAATACTCTCAAACATATAATTTGTGTATTACTGTATGCAAGTAGCTTATTCTTAGGCGATATGCAATGAAAAGAGTATATTATGCTACAATCCGAGAAAAAGAACTCAAACCTGTTCATCATCATGATAAACACGATCAGGTTTTCGGGCTTTACTTTACAATTATATAACTTTCTTGTGCAAGGATGCAGTATGCAAATATTGCAATGAATGAAATTGTGAAGTGCAGCATCTAAACATAAAAAAAGTAAGGATGCTCAGAGTGTAAGGACCTTACGGCATATTATGCAGAAATGTATATTCTCTAAAAAGAAAGGAATCAAAGTTACATTCTAGAAGAGTAGTTCACCACCACGTACGTACCCTTTGTTTTTATCCTTAAACGAACTCAAGACAAGCGGTAAACCCGGCCGGTGTGCTGCGAGCCAGAAGGATTCAACATCGCACGGTTTTCTATGTGCCTTAAATCTGGGTTGCATATTGTTGCAAAATATCCGTCTCTCTAGAATAGAAAATCTGGTAAATGGGGTGACGAAGGGGTTTCAAGAAAAAACTTTACCATTGACAAATGACATACATTACTAATTTAAAAATAGCAAGAGCTAGAATAAATACAGTATAAGGTATCAGCGGGGAAAAATCACTTGAAATAAATTAGATTAATTGTAATAAAAATCGTCAGTTGTCAGCGATTCGATTTTCGAAATGAAACGTTAGATTTTCTAAAAGCGGTTATGTCCATACTAAAAAAATTTCTCAATTAGCGATAACGGGCAACGGGGCAATAAAATTGTTCATTCTATTTAATTTATGCACTTCGTACACTAAATATTTTTAAATGCTTAAAATGCATACGCTCCTATTTCCTATCCATCATTACATCTATGTTGTTAGCAAGTAAGCATGAGAAAAAAGCGAATGAATTATTATCAGAGTGAGAAACCCATAATAATTTTCTAGTACCTCTAGACTACTAAAAAAGGAAACAAGGTTCAAGTGCATCGTGTCAAAGACATTCTGCAAGGCTTGTTGTATTCTTACTACACCACTTGCATAATAAAGTAGGATGTAAAGTTGCATCGATGACGAAGAGTAGATTGTGTTAAGAGAACGCAGCATCGCAGAACCATCAGCCAGCAGACGCTCCTTTCAGAAAAGGAGCATGCATAAAATTTTTACAACTCGAAATAGTGCTGTGTGACTGTTGTACTCTACATTCTGTGCATTTCTTATTTTTATATTGGGATGGTTAAAAGTGTTTATTGCACTGATAGTCGTGGTGTACGGAATTTGTGATGACTGCAAGTAAAATATATAATATAAAGGCCGGCGAATGGAGCACAGAGTCTTTGCGCTGTGTGTGGTGCAAAATTGTAGATAAAGAGAAAAATGCAGTTGTTAAATATTATGCTAAAAAGTCTACACAGAGAAGTGTGCTATACGGAGTTCTCCTCTATTGTTCGACATTTATACAGAAGTTTTGTACATGTTAAAGTGCATGCATTCATATTACTCATATGACAATAATGACGATTTGCTTTGCCATTGGGTTGTTCTCCTTTTCCTGAATTGTATCTGTTTTCCTATTGCACCTTTAAAGGCCTGTGACTTATGCGAGTTAAAAGACAGATGAAACGAGAGATGAAGCCAAGCCATAAGAGAGAGAGGCTGTGTCTCAAACATTCTTGTGAATACAGTCAGCTTAGCAAACATAAATGTATGACAGGAATATAGGTTTTAGTTTTGTTGCAATAACAGTCGTCGTCATGATGATAATTTGACTTGTCTCTATAGGAAATCCTAATCCTGGTGCGAATAATGTCTTGTCGTTGTAATTCCTAGTTGTCTACTTGAGCTCCTTACTTGGCTCGTTGTCATTTACAATGAATATTATACAAAGGCAAAATAACTGGCACGGTTGAACAAATATTATTGGCTGGCCGCATGGTTCACATTTTCATTTAACTTAACTCAGCTTATCAAATTGTTCTGTTGTCGGTCCGTATAACCAAACACTTTACTTTTAGTGCATTTTACCCATAATTTTGATTCATACGTTTTTAATTATTATGAGGCTTGGTTGAACCATGAAAATATATATAAATTATTTAGAATCATATTCAACCCACATATTATTTTGCTTTTAGTGCTTCATCGAATAACCGTTCCCTATTTCAGCTCCAAAGCGAAAGAGTTTTTTCAAGTCTATAAATATTCAACATCCTTTTTCGCTCAGTTTACCGAGCACTAGCTGTTGTCTTAATGTTTAATATACAATAAGCGACAGGATGAGTTGAATGTTGTTTTTAAATACTTCCCTTGTCACAATTCCATCGTATACTATATACATAACAGTTAATACGAAGCAGAGATTAAGCAAGCTCTAAATGTCGTTTTCCCAATGAGTACATTCAATAGATTTTCGGGAAATGTCATCTTGACATCTCTCTTCAGCTTTCTTCCTAAAATAATGAGCACTTACAATGTCATTATCGTCACATTATCCGAGAGTTTTCTACAGAAAAGGAAAATTTTTAGGCTCTTTTCATCGCTTGTTTCACTAGTCAAGAGGGGAAATTAATGGTGATGATGATGCACACATCGTCTACAAGTAGGTAAAAGGCATAATATGCAACAAATAGTTTGTTTGCAAGCGCTAACATTACTGTTGTAATTTGTGTGCCAATAAACATCTCTAGCTCAAATTTAGAAACTTGACAACAGCAATGTACAAGATTACATGGATATTATGCAAACACAGAACTCTTGCATTGCCCAAAACAACCATTCAGTTTTTTTCTTCTGGAGGAGGATTATTATTATTATTACCACCATAACTACAACGATGCGATGGGATCATGAAACTTTTAAGAGTGTATTATATACACTGTTGTCCCGTATGACTTATACCTGAGCATAATATGTTTCTCCAGAGGAAGGAATGACTTTAATAATGGACAAACTCCTCTTCAGACTTTATGCGATACGCGAGGAAAGAGAATATACAAGAAACACACTGACGAACATGAAGAGTGCCAATTACCCAACACAATCACGCAACGCATTATATAATACAATCACACCCTAAAGCATCTTCTATAAAATACCAAACCTTCTTGAAAAAATGTTTACAACATGTTAGTAATATTGTTAACCTACTTGCTTATATACAGAGTCATAGTCACACATACCTTTTTTGTCTTCAACTTTATTTTCTTCATCATTAAATAAGCATAGTAGCTAAATTACGTGGGACCATCTTCTCTTTCAGTCTTTCATTATGGTACTCTCTCCATAATAGAGAAATGCTCACACATACAAATGATGATGTGATATGCATGGATGAATGTGTACCTTACATGCAGCAGGTAAAAGAAATGCCTTTCTAACTTTAACTTCAATTCAGGCTTTCGCAGCAAGCCAGCTGTAGTAAATGAATAAAAATGCTTGTCTGTATTTACGTACTTCATCCTAATAAAAATGGCAATGTCCCAAAACCACAGTCGTTCTCCTTTTACCTGTACCTCCAATCGCGACAATACATTTCATGTATTATAATATGGACACACAAGGCATTACATATTATGATGATTACATTTATAGCGCATGCAAGAACATCATACCTCCCTACACGGGTAATGATCATCCTCTTTCTTCGTTTTTTTCTATGAGCTTATCATCATCAATATCATCACCATGTCGTGACCATATTTCAAACGCTCTTTTTCGTCTATCCTTCTTTCTTAGATTTAAGTAGCAAATCATAAGCTGAAAATGACGAGAGAAGGAGAAAAGTTATATTTTTTGCTGGAAGCATTATGATCATAAAAAACAGTCTGCTGATTTTGCTTCAAATAGTTGACTGGTGTAAAGAAAATGGTGAAGGCATTCATACAAAAAAAATTATATAGCAGCAATGCCATAATCAGCATTACAAGTTTTCATTATTCGCATGCTTGCTGTATATATGTAGCTGTTGTAATACCAGGATTACTTTCTGACCAGGTAATTGTTGTAGTGTAAGTAATTGTGGTGATGAGATGAGATTATGATGACTATTTTGACTCGCTCAACTAGCTGACATAATAAAACACTAGAAATATTTATCCTGGCAAAGTAGGCTGAAAATTTTTGAGATGGAAAAATGTAATGAAAGAGCTAGTGAGTTGTTCTGTTTTTCCCTGCTCGATTTTCTAGCAATATTTTTCCTCATATCTAATACTTTGTCATTGTAATTGTAACAATAAAAGAAGAGAAGGAATATGTTGCGTATTATTGCCAAGAACAGCCGAAATGTATCTCATAGTTATATGATCATCATCTCCGATTGAAACTGTTAGTAGGCAACGCAGCGTAACAAGTTGAGTTTTTTTTCTTGAGTATAAAAACCTCCACCCCGACCACCACCATCACCAGCACTACCACTATATTATGATGATCATCATCATTGTTGCTAGAATACCATGACTGTGACGAGTATATGGGGTCAGTGAGCTCTTCAAGGTGAACAAGAAGACATTGAAACTTTCAAAGTTTTGTTGACGACGACTACAACCGCTGGTACGTTTCTGCAATGAGATGACTAGTGAAGGTAAAGAAGACGAAAAGAAGGTGTAAAGCTGTATAGTCAGTATTGCGATGATTTAGCTACAGATTAACAAGTGGGGGATGATGTTGTTGCTGTTTGATCACCGTTTTAAAAAAAGAAACGAGTAGGTCGATTATCCCGTTGAATATTATTTCTAAATAAAGTGGCGGGATAAAAGCACAATTTCGCTATGATAGACGACATAAGTATTGCAAAATGCAAACTACAAAGAAAAAAAAATGGATTTTGTGTTTATTATGATGGGTTTACTACTGAACACCGACGGCCTCATATAAAGGGTGTCGAATCCTTTTCCAAACATATCTACAATTAAATGCTTTCTTCCATAGACTTATCCACACAAAAGGTGCAATAAAAATAGCTGCTGGTGGCCGTACTTTGTGGATATGTATAAAACGTTTACTCCTTTCTCACGTCATTGTTCCAAGAGTCAAGAGTTCTATTTATATAATGGTTACTACTGCTGGTGTGTCCTGCTAAAGTAGAGAAAGGGTCAAAAGAACCTCACAATGTGTGATAGATAACTTCTTCGTATTTTTACGGTGACGCAGTCAGTTTGACGTGGAACTCCTTTTCTTGTGAAGAAAGTAAACGCAAACGCATGAGCCTGCCTTTTATCCATTCATTCTCCCAAAAGATCATACTCATTGTCAGCTTCTTTGTCAATTTCGCTCTACTTTCCCCAGAGGCCACCCATCACACGGAAATCGATAATTTTTCATACTTTCGTGTTTTTACATCAAACAATAATCGCTGGCAACTAATATTTATATGTTATAGAGTTGATGAACTAATAAAGTGAATGCAAGCCGATTTAACTGACATTTTCCATAATAAAATACATATTTACAAAAAAATTGATTAAATATGACTATCATTTCAAGTACGTAGTAAAGTTTTGCTTTCATCTTTTATTTACTCAAGTTTATTTGTGTTGTTTGACGCTTTCATTTCATTTATTCATCACAAAACACGGAGGCCCGTCACGATAAATTGTAAAACTAACTCTTCTCATTTCTTCAACAAACATGTCTTATTTTGTCGTTAATTGTTAACGAGAAGTTTGTGCTTAAGCACACATGTACACAGAGCAACACCAACAAACAACACGCCATGGACCACTATTTTGCTCGTGTGACGGGAAGCAAGTCAACTTTAGAGCCTTCCTCCTTCTCCAAATGAGTTGTTGTATAGTATGTATGAAGTGGGCTTGAGATGAAATAATGGGTTGGTCGACAAGAAAATTTGATTCTTCTTTCTCTCTCCTCTCCTGTTTCTTTACATTCTCGTGAAACAACTTGGTACATATTTTCATCGTCTTGACGTAGTTGAAGTTGCACGCTCCAGGTATACAGAGGGATGGTGGAGAGCCTTCAAGTTTCTGATGTGTAAATTCATTGAAAGCGCCCGCATTCATGATGATGGCACACTCGGCCTTCATCTCTATCATTCATGTGCATATTCTATAGGATTCCACATGCAAGTGAATAGAATCACATCATCATCAGAGAGAACCCTTTTTCATCAACAAAAAAACATTTTATAAACTTGCATTTCGCAAGGCTTTTAAAATCCACTTGTTTGTCGATGAATGTGATCTCTTCGGCTCTTTTGCTAGAGACGTTTGCCATACAGGACTATATAAACTATAGCGATTCATAGGATGGTGAAATTGGTTTGCTCGTCTCCATTGTCTATTATTTGATCATCATCGCCATGATGTCTCTGGATAACTGCGGACTCAAGCTCCGTAGTCGTAGAGCCTGTTGTTTTTACATGTAGTTGGAATGTATGTATGTGCGGCTCTGTGGTTGGCTTTCTAGTGGTGGTCGTGGTCATATGTATTTACAATGCACATAATATTGCGCTGTTAGTAGTCGTTGTCAAAACTTGCATAATAGGTACACATATTTGCTGAGGAAGATATGTATTCATCGTATGTCTCATGTGTTTTGGTGACTGACTAGTTGCTTGAACAGCGTGGCAGCTGGAGGGAGAAAAAAAGTCTTTGGTTCCAGTTCTCCAACAAAACTATGCAAGGCTACAGCAACTTAACTAACCACATTAAATACTTTATATACTGCTTTCATGTTGAGTACATACAGCAAAGAAAAAATAGCGAGAAGGAAAGAATGAGGAAGACGATGAATTAAAATCCCTGGTGAGCACCCATCTCTCTACTAGACAGAGAGACAGACAGAATGAAGGAAACCGTGGAATAAAGAATAAACTGGTAGAACTTGAGTAGCAAAGAGGCGTGAACCTAGACCCAAAAATGGATCCTTTCAAGAACGTACCCAAGTATCTGCCAAGATATACAAGGGATAAAAAACAGTTAATGAGAGTAAACCTTATGAAATATGATAAGGATTGACTGATTTGTGCTATTGTAAGGGTACATAAAAGCTTTCCAGAATGGTGAACCATTACACATGAAAGACAGACAGACAGAACGAAACCATGTATGGAAAAACTTAAGCATCCACTTCGCTATATAAAACACAATTTGCAAGAATTTTCAAGCCATTGCATGTTCTCCTGTTGTTCATTCTTTTCATGCTGGGTTGCTGAGGACCGTTGCCACGACTGTAGTAAAGTTCGGAGTCTCATGTTTTCTTCTCTGCTTTGTTTTATACTGTCAATAAATGTACTTACTAGGACTCACATTTGTCAGTATTGGTAGTCTTCATGATGTTTGATGTCATGATTCATTTATTTAATTGTAATCATGACCATTCAATACAGTCGTCATATCGCGATAAATCTCAATATTTGACTTGATTATTTCATACGACAAAATCTTGGCCGAATCTGATAATGTTTTATATGCTAATTTGTGTAGCGGCTTGTTTTAGTTATTTTGAAGATGCGAATGAAGAAATATTTTGGATCCATGAATGGTTTTTGAGCGTCATTCCAGATTTTTTAAAATAGAGAAACCTTTGTTATTCAAACCTTTGCTTTATAAAATATGAGACATAAAACATTAAAATGAGGTACATGCATAGATATGCTTAATTCATATATTTTAAATTACAAAACACATTTCCCACCCCTTCTAAAGCGGTATCGATGGTCTATTCTGTCGTCACAGTTTCCTGTTTTTTTGCAAGGTCAGTCTACTTAATTTCATCTCTGAAAATCTTGTGCACAAAAATATTCGTAGTTGAAGTTAAACCTTATAATTGTGGAATAGATTAAATTAACTTATTTTGAGTCTGTTGTACACATACCGTATTTAACTGCTTCAGTAAGCAGTTTAGTAATTCATTTCATCTACTCGCGTAAAATACTTTTGCTCGAGTATTATTACGTCTAAACTTTTCTTTCAGTGACAAATCAGCACTGTCAGCACTTATTTTATTTCATTCAAATTTCATTCAATCGGCGAATTCTAGAGATGTAAGAAAACACATTATTTTTACAACTGTTCTGTTTATAATGAGATCTGTGAGTAATTAGTAGTGTTATGCAATCTTGTATCAATTCAGCAATTAATGCACTGCAGTTTATTGAATGATTGCTGTTGTATCTAAAAATGAATATTATGCTACATCGCTGGAATGAATAGTGAATCCGAATCGATAATAGATGTTATGAAAAACCCCTTACATTTGATTACACATCTTTCGGACAGCATCAGCATGCGTTACATAACCAGTCCCTTTCTGTCTCATATATGAGTCATGAGATTTAAATTTTATGGAAAGCTCAATTCCTGCATGGCTATGCTATTGATCGTTTGTGAGATCAGATATATATGCTTCAAGAAAACCTTGGCTGGACAAGAGAAATTGAAACCATTTCTTGTCAAATTCTTAGAAAATTTAGCAAGGTCAGGTCAACAAAATTTCGATGATGTGCTTGTTTAAACTACTCTCGATGCTTGATTTATTTTAATTTATGAAATTTATACTTTTTATTTTGAATCTAGCAGTCAGTATGTCGCTAGTTGATCTGATCAGTGTGATCAGCATACCGAAACAACTCGCGAGCTAAGAGATATTCTTATGACTCTGAGATTTATGCCGCTAGGGACTTTATTTAAAAAAATAGAGATGAGAGATGCACTTTCGAAAAGTTATGACTTGGTTTCGATAGAAGCCGATCCAGTCTAGTGTGCTGGTAAAAATGGTTACTTCTTTGTTGATCAGATTTTTCCTCAAGGTTCATGTTGATACAACGAAGATGGATCGATTTATTTCGAATCAAGGAGCATTAAATATTACAATGTACAAAATATGCAAAGCCAATATCATTCGCCTTGATCATATTCAAGCGCAAACTGTTGCATTGATGTTTCCGCTACTTGGATTTCTGACGAAGATAAACATTACCTGTATTTAAATTTATGAAAAGTAAGATCTTTTATCGGTTTATTCTCATTTTTAAAACACAGCTTTAAAGAAGCCGAATAGAAAAAAATCAATGCAGCTTTTTTTAAGCAAAATGGATAGCGGGCAAAGCGGTGATAGCATTTTATATAAAAACCATCTCAAAACTCTTTGTTTTGCTTTTGATAATCTTTGTCTGCTTTGTTTTATGCCCATGAGACTTGAAGTTTCTGAATCAGAAATCATATCGTCATGTTTGCCTGTGTTTTATTGCTTTTTGTTTTGATAAATTTTCGTACTTTATGACTTCTTTGGAAGCATGGAAATTTGTGGCAATGGTGTCGCAAGAGAAAAGAAAGGTCGGCTCATTCAACAAGAAGGAGGGAATGAATTTAAACCAACTGCTTTGAATGCAATGACTTCCTCTGCTGAGTTACATTTTTATTTTGAGTAAAGGTTAAATTTCGAAATCTTCAAGTTTTACAAAGTAGATACGGTAAATAATTCATGCCGTACCAAGTAAACTTGGCAGGAGTAGAAATTAATTGTAATTTCCCCTTTCATCGCTCAGTGAAGTGGAATTTAGAATAACAAAAAAATACATGTATTTTTCTTTTTTTTCAACACAATTGAAGTGTTTGACTGCATGTGTTCATTTTGTTATTTTTTTTCAATCTTGTGTCTAAAAGTGCCAGTGAGCGCTATATTAGTGTATAGTGTGCTTATAATAGTGTCCAGAATGTCCGGTAAGTGCTTCCTGTGCACATTCATAACTCGAGCTTATTAACTCTTTTCCTACCTATTAAATCTACAAACGATATCTGGAAGCGAAATACGCCCGCCGTTTAATACAGGCGTAAACAAGTGCTTAAATTATTGTAGGAACGTCGGAACGAAAGAGAAATTCTTTTTATTACTCCAGCCTCTCTTTCCCCTTCCCTTACTCACCCCAGGAGCAATTTCAAATCCAGAACGGTGCAGAACTTGCGTTAGTACTATATTGTTTTACACTTCCGTTGTCCTCACTTAAAAAATAATATTTTTTCCACAAGCATATTTATCCCTCAGAAGAAGTAATAAATATGGTCTTAAAAGATTGTTATTTCTTCCCTAAACAGTGCAACAGCAATAATAATGTGAACAACAAGTTGTTCCAATTCGTCTATTAGGCAGTTACACAAGGGGTCATGGTGGCGGCGGCAGGGTGCATATTACATGAACACTTTTGACACGCACGCCAACTAGCAATTTGTAGACATTTATTAAAAAGACCTCCACTTTTACTACATACGCGACAGCCATAATCGTCATCATGATGCTATGTTAATAAAAAGTAGCAGTCCCAGTGGTAGCCCCAAGTTTTCATTTGTGACCAGCATATTCATTTAGCAAATTTATTGTTTACGCTGTCTTTTCTCTTGTGAGTCCGGTTTGCAACATGAAGCATAATATGAAAAACCACATAAAATTAAAACACGCTGGATTTAGGTGGAGGCAATAGAAATGGCTACTCTATAGATCCAAGTTGGATGACAGAGCGACTCGGAATTGATCTTGCAAACAGGAGAAATTAAGCCCTGTGGATAAAATAATCCACAGCATGTTTCATGATTTTTTTCGTAAATTTTCATGTTGCTAGAATGTGGAGTTCATTATGTGTTCTGTGTTCTAATTCATGTTTCATTTTGATAACTAAATGCATGTTCCTATTTTTGGTGGTCCGATCCGAGGCATACCATAAGAATTTGATGGTTCATTTCGCTTTCAGGAAACAATTTAATGAAAGTTTCAACTGTGCTGGGTGAGACGAAGATTGTTGCTGAATAAAATTGCGTGAAGCATCGGACACGAAAACATAAACATACCATGCGTGGTAGTAAAATTTCTGACAACGTAAAAAATATGGGGGAACATGATATTTTGACTCTAGAATTTACAGCTATCCACTTTGTGGATGACTCTGTTAATTCAGCTATTGGACATTTTGTAGGAGTTATTATCCAAGAAGGATCTCTGGTCTTTATAAATCTAATAAAGTGTACTCACATATTATGCGAAAGCATGAAAGTGATTCACTAGGGCATCTAGTTGAGCTAAAGTTTTACAACGCAGTAGGTAGAAACTATCGACCCACTTCGATTTAAATATACGATTGAGTCAGTTCTCATATTGGAGAGTTAACTGTGCTATAAATTAAGTTTTGGTGTTTGAAAGGAACAGCACGTCATGTTTCAGTGGTGCAAACTGGAAGGAAGAAGTTGAATGCAATTCATTTCTCTCCGAGTTTGTTTAATATGACGTGTGTAAAATTAAGCCTTCATTCATTCATTTGACAGGGGTATTATGGATGAGACTATGGGACCTACAACAGAATCACGCTTTGACAAAACCATTTGCTCTCTTACTTTTAGCTGTTAACTTTGTAAATCTCGCGAGCTTACTTATAATCGTCTGCTTCCTTTCTCACTCACACTTGGCCACTTTTTGCTAACAAAAAACTTTCATTTACAGGCAACAGTGAATTTTCTCCACAGTTACTGTTTTACAGAAAGAAAAAGGAAAACAAGAAATTCTGTACACGTTTGTTTTACTATTGCTAAAGCAAAGCACAGTCTCATGTGACCTTTATGAATTGAATAAAAATAAAATGAATATAAATACACACCACAGCTACAGAAGAGCGCATGAATGTCATTTTTCTTACTACGTGGGATTCTACATGTTCCATTTAAACATGCGGAAGTAGCTCATTTCATGAGAAGAAAGATGTCCTAAATTAATAGCAATAATGATAATCGTAACCGTAGTAATAATAAAGTCATCATTACAAAAGAAACTGTTGTTTTTTCTGTATCAGTGACATCCTCATAATCATAATTCTAAATGGAAAGGTCGGTAAAAACATTGCCTGCAATCTACAGTCGTATGTCCCACACCAGAGAAAAATGTAAAAAGAAGAATGAAAAGTATGAAACAAATAATGATCCTCCTCATCGTACGGTGAAAAATGTGCAGACCTTGCAGCTATTTACTTGACTAAACTCTTTTGAGAAGAGGATACTACATAGATTACTGAATGACTGTTGTAACGTAACATATGCTACAAGCTGCAGTAATGTTCTGATAATATGGCATTTGCCCACTCCATTTAGTTCTCTTGTGTGAACTTGGGCTGCAAAGTAGCACCACCGAAAAAGTGTTACATATTTTCTACTACGCCACTGATACTACCTACCTTATAGTCTGTAAAATGTTATGAGTTGGCTTTTTAGTGTTGACAATGTTGCTGATGATGACACTCTGTGAAGAAGGTGCATAATGTGATGATGAATAATAAATGTGCGTTAGGCAGCTGTTGCTGTGTGATGTGGCATCTTTCTCCACTCCACAAGATGTGAATTAATATTAATGACTTGGCTAATAACTCTATGCATGAGAGTTCTTTCCTACTACTCCCTCGATTCTGGTCACATAGTGATATTTTTAACAGTTCAAAACGAAATGGAGTCATTACGAGCGTATAATGTGCTGTGGTGAAAATGACGACACTAGTGCACTGGGTAGTAGTAGATAGTGAGCAAATAGTAGTGTGAGGGTGACAAAAACCACCTTTCATTGTCTCCTCCTCACTAATATGCAAGTAGGTTTGCTTAAGACGAACAGAGAAAGAATGAGTTGCAATAATGCGCCGCGTAAGTAGGAGTAGTGCTAAAGTAAATAAAAGATGAATCACAACCAACCGTATTTTTCATAATAATGATATTAAGTAAGTTGGTAAATGAGCAAGTTGTAAATTATGTAGGTAGTACCCGTATTCAAGTAGGTAGGCATATTATGCAGTGGCTGACTGTCAGTAACCAACTTTGAGGTAACTTACTTCCCAGAATGACAGCCGCCACAGTGAGTTCAGTGTCACTGACCCTTTTCTCGTCTTATTTTTTTTTATCCCATCCTCGATTTATTTGCAAAGTGAGTTAAATAATTACAACAAAAGGAGAAGCAGACTGAGGCAAATGAGGATGATCAGTGCATTGTAGTCAACACATTGCCAAGGTATGCATGTCCTCATTTGATTTCTCAAGCACAAAAAGTATGCACACGTAATGTAATAAATAAGCAATAATATTATGTGAAATAAATGCATGCATCATGCATGCTTGCACATTTTTTTTCATTCGGGTACCGTCATCCTATTCTCCTCTACTCTCAGTCATTCTGCACTGTCGACAATTTCTTTCTTTTTTTATCATATCACTATCACGTAGTACTCGTTTAAACAACCCGTCTTGAATAAGAAGCAGAGAAACACGCAATATACTTACTTAGTCAGATTAAGATACTGTTATTATTATGGTGGTGGTGATGGTGATTGTAGCAGTGATGGGTGCTCTTGTAATAAGCACACGGTGCAATACAATCAGCTCAAGGGTCGATATAAATGATAGAAACTCTTTGGCTGAACTTGACAACTTAGAAAAAAACCTCATCTCGATCTCCTTCTACCAAAAGACAATCTTCTCCACTATAACCATCATACTCTCGGTGTAATTGTTTTATTGTGACAGGGAAAATGCCTCTTATGCCTTTCTTAGGCGACGATGATGGGGATTAAAAAATATTGTACAAGTATCTGCGTAAAAGTGGGGATCGAGAAAGAAGAAATGTTTTTGATGTGAAAAAGGCATTCACATTACATGGGCGTTAATTACCCTCAAGAGGGTAGTACAGACAATACTTTTATGTTACACTTCAAATCTTCTTAATAATTCACCTCAAATGCATACAAGTGATGTTGGTTTGCTGTCTAGAGGGAAAGATCAGATCGGTTACACAAGTTTACATTGTGTATAATCTGAACGTGATGCAGTAACATACTTCTCAATGATTGCTGTTTATTTACCTGACATAATGGTTACAAAAGAATGAAAATGTCCGCTGTTATGCAGTCATAGACACAAACAAAAGATTTGGCATATACCTTGAATTCTTGAGTAGACATTTTATTAAGATACATAGATACGTACATGCGAGTAGTATTTACAGCCTACCAAACGGACTTGGACTCATGAGAATTCCAAACACAAAACGAGCACCTGGTCTACATAAATACTTCATTGCAGAACGATTCTAGAAATGTTCGCAGCAATATTGAGCCAAAAGTTATTACACTTGAGAAATGCACCGGCGGTGCACAATAACATTAGCTATGATTACGATTTGATTTCGAACTGGGTAATAAGTTTTATTGATGGCACAAGATGGTAAGACAGCATACCAGACATCGATAGGTCTTGACTAAAATCGTGTTAAGTGAAATAATAATACGAATTCCTCTACCTTTTTTTTGAATACCAATGGTATACACTATGAACAAATTATTTTTACTAGAAAAAATCCTGATGACATGATAGTTGAAGCGTGCTTGAAAACACTTCTGTGCCTGTGCCCATCATACAAAAGCACATCAATTGCATTCACGGGGTAACTTTGCGTACTAGCTTTGCACACTGTTTTTTATGTATCGTTAACCAACGTAGTCGCATCCTGAGGCGCGGATGGGTTAAAAAAACATATTTTCCTGAAAAAAAAACATACACTTAACCTTTTCTAGTAATGTCTATCGGCAACTTCGTTTCTAATAATGTATGTACGTGGCCCTCCTTCAATTATTATGTTATTTGTTATGCCCTCTCCATATACTTTCTTTCCACACTTAACAGACTGCGATTCCTTTAAATAACAACATCTTTACATTCAGAACGGAAAGCGTCATTGTGACACACAATCTATTGTAAAAGAAGAGCAGCGGATAACTTAATATCCTTTCCACTCGCTTCCATGAAACATTTTCTCGATAATAATGCATCCATACCAGAATCAGCAGCAGGCAAGCAAAACCAGCAAGTTGTTACAAGAAACCCGGAGGAGCAGCTGAAATCCATCCTGCTCCTGTCTCTCTCTGCTTCAAAAAACACGTAGCAAGTCAATATTGCAATATTATATCATTATCGCTACATTTTTTCCATGTCTATGATTCGAGCCCACATTACCGTGGAATGGAATATATTCGATTTATGTGGACGATGGTGTTTTGTAAGCTCAGCTAAAGTAGAAAAAACAGGAGGTACCGACGGATCTTGCCAGACATTCGCTGAAAAAGCAGGAGCGACAGACAGAGAGGAAGAGAGAGAAGAGCCGAAAAAGTAGCAAGCCACTAGCCAGTAGGGATAAAAGAATGCATATATTTTTATATCCCTATCAGAAAGATGACTATGGCGATCATAATGATTTCGATTATATAAGGAAGGATACAAAAGCAACAAGTTAACCAGCAGAGACGTTGTTTGTCTGCCAGAAAGAGAGATTCTCACATTCCCTCTGCAAAAGACGAGCTGTTTTCATTCTCTTTTCTTCTAGTGTTGCTGCTGCTGCTGCTGGGTTGCTAGTTCCTCTTTTTTTCATACATTTACTACACTTTTCTGTCTTTTTTCCCTCATGGAGTATTTTGCAGGAGGCAGCCAACTATGCATGCTTGAAGTTGTTCATGTCTTCATATTATTTATCTTTGCTACGTAGAGCCGGTGGAAGACAAAAAACACGATTGAGAACCATTATTGCATAACGTGATGATCATGATCACGATGCTGAGAGTATGTTGGTAGAAACAAGTGGCTGAAAGGAAAAGAACAACGTCACTAACAACCTCATACACAAAACTCAGCGATGCCATGCAAAAGAAGAAAAAAGAGCGTAAAAGGTATCTATGATAATGATAGTATATGGTAAGAAACAACAAGATAGTTGAAAGTACAAGAACCCGAGCATCGCCCTCTTCCACTACTTTTTTTCCATTAGCTCATTTTGCTACATTTTGTATTGTTGGCTTGAGAATGAGTCTTTGTAGTAAATGTTTTAAAAGGCATCTTTCTTCTAAGGCTGTAATGCAATTGTCCGAAGTTGGCCATCCAACCTGAGAGGAATTTGAGAACTAATAGAAAGAAAAGTAGTAGTCTTGGTTTTCCTACTAGATTACACTGTCCAAGCACACAGTCAGTAACTCATCATTAGGAAAGCTTGCAAATAAGTGTTATGGAGGAGTTTTTGAATTTGAGATTAGTACCATTAGTTTTTCTCCTACTTGGTTGAGTAATTCGAGCAACTTTTCTAGTTTTTTCTAGTCCCCTTAATCTTAAATAATCATGTTGTCTTACAAAGTTGCGCTTAGACAAGGAGCAAAACTCTAATTAGATGAGGGCACGGGCAGAGGGGGCGTGATTTCTAAAATGTGGAAAATATAGAATAATTCATCTTAGGGAAAACAGCAACTGAAAAATATTTCAATAATTATGTATAATTCAGACTTGCGTTGCAAAAATAGAGAGGCAACATCAAGCAGCATTTTACGCGGATCAGCAAACACCTTTGGAAAAGCGTAACACTAAAGTGAAAACATGACATTAGATTTCCACTCCAACAAGCAATTCCATAGGAATAAGACTTTGCATGAAAACTTGTAATGGAGCGAAAACGCGTTCAAGTTGAAAACAAGATTAAATGAAAATCTTGTACGGATTCCGATTCCAGATTTCAAGCAAAATAGTATCAACATGCCAACTAGTGTGTATACATCTGTCATTTCCACAATCGAAATTGAACATAAGAGCGTATTGAGTCAGTGTTAGATGTGGAACAAAGACTTACATAATACCTAGTAGTTATGCTTGATAGAAACCGCAATCAGAAGCTATCCAAGTGCAGCAGCTTTTGTTTCAGTAAATAGCACGGAAAATATTGCCGATCATTATTATTAATGCTATATATATTTGTGACAATGACTACTACACTTCACCTGTACCAGCAATTTTCCACATACTTGTCTGAATATTCATTAGGGTCCGTTATAATAACGATCTTGTGATGATAATGAATAGAACAATAGTGGTACATAAAAGCTTGTAGAGTGTGTCGGTCGCTTCGCTTCCTGCAGTGATCATGATGACGATAGTGCGGGCGGGTGTAACGGTTGAATGACACATTCATATTATACATTCTGTCATATACGAGCAGAAATTTCCATGCATTTCTGTGACATTAGTGATTGTGAACTGTAATAATATTAATATTACATTAACATCAAACTAATTGGTATTAGTGGTTTCGATGCTCACACTATTTCCACCTTTCACAGAGAAACCTTTCGGCCGCAAATATTAAACTGTCCGTGAAAACTATGAGAAGGCCTAAAAGTATCTTTCTCTTCAAGTGTAAATCTCCATATTAACTATCACAACACTTTTACAGGTGTCCCTAACACCTGTAAAATTGCAGGGGTCATTTGCGTGCAATAATTGTCCCACATTTCAAAGGAATGACAACCAGAATCCCACAAATGACATTTGAATGTATAGCTACTAGAAACTCTAAACTTTTCTTCATAAAGACATTGAATGCTGTAATAATACTAATCTTCATCAACAAGTAATTTTCAATACTTTGATCGACGACATGCCTTTTTATCGTGTTTGTGGCTTGTGGGTTCTCTTACTGTCAAGCAATAAATACATAGATGCGGTTTGAATATAGTTGATAGTATACGAATCAGTACTGTAATGAAGATTCATTTGACAATATTTAATATTTTTTATTGTCGCTATAAAATCCGCTCTACAAATCAACAAACTCGTTTACAAGGCATACGGTTCTTCCAGTAGTACCTATGAAGTCACGAATTGATCAGTGTAATTAATGTAAAGAGAGTAACATCAATTTTTTAAAAATTCTATGCCCAACTTGCCGCTGCAATTCTAAAACTTATGCATAATAATAAAAATAATAATGGGATCATACCATAATAAGTAGCCATAAATAATACCACTTTGTGCCTTCACATAGATTGAATTCTATGATAATACTGTATGACGTATCATAATTGTCTTTTACATACTCCCCTCAAATTCACTTGAACGGAACAGGTCGACGACGTCATATTTACAGCAGGTTGGCTTACTTTACCACCAACACTACCATCTTGCACATATTTAGTACTGTACCTAAATTATGTACTCATCCTACAAAGGAAAGAAACGGAAGCAGGGTTGTTGCAAATAATAATCTCAACGTTTTGTATTCATCCATTCCATCCCTATATTTTCTTTCTTCCTTGCTCCCTAAAAGAGTATGAAAATTCCTCAGTTGTACCACAAAAAGGCTTTATATTCAACCTATTCATATTTTCCTTTGCCATCTTATTATTACATAAAACAGCTAACAATGAGATTCTTCACATTGTCAGAAACTCTGTATATAGCATAGGGTAGTATGCATAGAAAGCAAAATAAATATCCACTGAGAAAAAAATGAGAAAGAAGAAAAATGTGTGTAACTATCCGTCACTCTACTGTGAAATAGCAAGGGAGTATCTGTAGTGTTGCTGATGATGAGCAATATT
Organism: Willowsia buskii; assembly: GCA_034700685.1. Classification (NCBI taxonomy): domain Eukaryota; kingdom Metazoa; phylum Arthropoda; class Collembola; order Entomobryomorpha; family Entomobryidae; genus Willowsia; species Willowsia buskii. The sequence goes on along the minus strand of JAQIXW010000025.1, from coordinate 36,788 downwards.
ATAATATTTATGCACGTTATAAAACCGACTGTGAAAGAAGACAGTGTGATGCAAACGTTGTGATTGTTGCATTCTATGTACCAGAGTTATACGTACCATGTAGCTATTATTTATTATTGCATGGTGTAATCCTTGAGTAACCATAACTACAACAATCTCGAGAATAAGTTTGATAATAATAATATATATACGAAGGAGCAGGAATAATCTCTGAAAAAAGTAAGCAAGTGCGCTGCACCGTGTTCCATCATCATTGTTAGGTCGTTACCCCCTTCTTCTTGCTCATCATCATCATCAGCAACCACATCGTCTTGTCTTCCTTTTTATACACGACCATGCATACCTGTTCTCTGTTGGTAATTTCTTTTATTATTATTAAGCAAAAGGTAGCTGGACGGACGGGTATAACATTTTTCAACTATTCTTTTCATGTGATGAACAACAAGTGGAAAAACCTTTTAATACGAGATTTTTTTGTCTTCTCTGTTGCCGTACAAGTTTTAGAGTAAAAGTTAAAACTCTTTTTTTTTGCAAACTTCATGAACCTATGAAGATAATTAAGTCAATTCATAAAATTCTTCAGTATTTTCTGCAGAGTTTTTTATATGCGCATAGGCTCACGTTGTCTTTTCTTCGCTGCAATTTAAAAACTTCAATGGAGGAAAGCATTATTATTACTTACCTTTGCACATTTTCATGTCATGTTCATGATACCGTAAAAGAGCATGTTTTTTATCATGGAAGTAATTAACTAAACGCACTCACATCGTACACACATTATTACTCGCTAGTTCTTTTCAGAAGTGGTGGTGATAATGCCAAGCTGCCAAATGCTCATCAAAACGTCATATTAAAATGCTACCATATAATGATATCTTTGCTCTCCTGAATACCTCTCTGATGACGATGACATCTTTTGTGTATGTTGAGTAAATAAACCTTGCTCATTCTTTTCTCCTCTCGGAAATCCAGAATTCCACAGTAATAATAAGACAATATCTCAACAGGACATTTATTTCTCTGTAATCAAGAAGTGTCGTAAATTAAAGAAAAAAAGTAGCGTCATTGTTTTGCAAACACTTTTTTGGTTCTACAATAAAGACGGTAATAATGATATGATGATGATGGTGGTGGTGATGATCTTCTTGGATTCAACGAACCAGAAGAGAAATAACTAACATCATGGACGGCAAGATGAGAAAAACTATTATATAGTTTGTCTGTCAGATTTCTTCCCTATCTCTCCATCCCTTCCCTTTGCCTTGTTTTTTAATGCTACGCAATTTTTTCTGCATAAATCTCGTGTTCTTCTCCGCCAGGTGAGCAAGTTACAAGACAAACCCTCCTCCTCCTTCTCCTCACTCTCTTGGGTGTAATTAAGAGAACAGGCAACATAAGCCATTTTCTTGGCTTCTTCTTTTCCTCCTGCATTTTCTTTTAGCTTCACTCCTCCTATTTTCCTCATAAAAAAGATAAAGTTGTTCAGGTAATGATCACACTTTTACTTTACAGAGTTTGTTTACCTGTGCGGCATAAATACGGATGATGATGCTGTTTCTCTCTTTCTCTCTCTTCCCCCGTATCTTTTTTCCACCATTAAATATCATGTACTTATGGCACTAATACATAAAATGAAGCAGCTATTTGGGGGTGTTAATGCAGATTTAAGTCGTATTTATTATTCTGGCAAGATGATCGGCCAGAGTGGAGGTGGGGGCTCCAAATGCTCATAAAAGTAGCTAAGGCAATGTTCGCTCTCTTCTTGGTGTTGTTTGGCAGGTAGACAATATTTTCCATGTCGACCCACGTTAGAATCTCCAAAAACATGGAATATTGTTATTAATTTTCTTCTTTGCTATTATTGTGATAATTTCCTGATAACTTACTACATATGTGGGTGGTTTTAAGTCATATTTTTTATATTTCATGGGTTTTACCTTGTCAAAAGTATGCAAACGCTGTGGAAGCTCTTAAGCTAATAAAATTTGTAGTAAGTAAACTATAACAGAAGTAACTGACAGTTTTACTAAACACATTTTGACCGCAAACACAATGCCATGCTGTCACTACCAAAGAGAATTGGTTACGGTGTCATTGTGAATTTTATTTTGACTATAGTGACAGCGGAACATTTGAAAAGTTGGCTGAGGGATATATTACGTTTATGTATCTGTAAGTAGGTATTATTATTTAATACATCCGATGCTTTCTTCGTCGTAAGACAAAACTGGGTATCTTCTTGAGTCAGCATTTGGTATCGTATTATTTATAATCCCTCCATAAACGGAATACCATGGCACATTAACTTTACACAAGAGAACATTTCCCTTGGTCAAATAAGTAGAAGTTTCACGATGAAAATAATGCCAGATAAAGCCCCCATTGCGATTACGACGTAAATTATGTACACGTAAAAAACCGTTACGTTTGCATGGCTTTTTTGTTTGTGCAAGTCACAAGTGGGAAGTGGAGGAAGGAGAGAAACAGTATCATGTATTTTACAGCATGCATCACACCGAAATACTATTTTTATTGCATTCTCCCATAATAATGTTTGTAATAGTTGGGATCGTGTTGGTGAGCATTGTCGTTGTTATGCTACTGTTGTTAGAAGTCTGATCAAAATGAATCTAGCTCAAGACTCGAATCTTCCATCTCTTAAATCTCTATTACAACCATGTAAGTTGTTATTATATTGGGAAAATAAGCTATTTCTTATTTGCGTAATTCCTTTTCCAATAGCACGACTAATAAAACGCAGAGGGGAAACGCGAGATTAGATGGAAGTGAAAGGAACAAAGAGAGAGAAGAGAAAAAGAGAGAACTCGAAAAGGACCATATTAAAAGGACGCACTCCAGCGGAAAATTCTAACTTTCTTGCAAGTCGCGTATCATATTAAAAAGCATTTAATCCATCTTTACACCACATCACTTCCATTTCACTTTGATACTACTGATGCATGCGTAAGCAGTGGAGAAAGGAAAATATAGAGATTGAGAATGAGAGAGGAGGATTGTCGATAGGGAAAGGGTGCTACTAAACTACTGTAGATTTTTCCGGTTGAATGTCTCTGTCAAGTAGCATTGTACTATTTACATATGTTGGAGTACCTATGTACATCCTCACAGTCCAATTAAAATATAAGTATCAAAGACACTTAAATCATCAATGAGAAAGTATAGTTTGCAATCTTACATAATACAGCTTTTATAAATATAAATGACAAGCATTTATAGATCTTGCACATGGCATTTTTTATTATGCTCTACAAAGCTCTCATGAAGCCTCTCAAGCGGAAAATGAAGCTGGACAGATATGGAGAAGGAAGAAAACAATTTTCTGTGGTTTATTTGCTCATTCAGAAGGCATTCTGGAGTCTCCTGTAAATTACTTAAGTCTCACCTATTTTATCAAACTCCATCTCAGGATCGTCCGTAAACATAATAAAAGGTGGCAAATGCACTTGCTATAAAAATACAGATGGAAAAATTAATAGATCTGAATACGATGGAAACAGAGATTTTGTCTTAGCAGAGGGTGGCTTTATGCCTTCTATTAAATTGAATGCGGATTTCTTTATAATCACAACGCCTTTAGAATATATAGAATTATCCTTATCATGATATAAATATTGGTTTATTGGGTATGAGTCGTATCGCTGTCGTAACGCTTTCACATCCACTCAAGTTTAAAGTAAAGTTTATGCGAAGTTTTGATGTTTACCGATTCTGCGAATGAATGTGAATAGATCGATAATGTTGATGCGTGCAGGAATGAGGACAGCGTCGAGGTCTATTTTATAGGCATATCATTAGAGACAAAATATAGTTCTAAATTTATTTTCTAGTCAAAGTCAAAAACAGATAAATTTTAGTAAGGTAAGGAAGTGCTAATACCCACATCTATCCAGAGCAATATTTTTGTATTAAATCTAGTTTCTATGGTGAGGCGAATATTATTAATAGTTATACCCTATAGCTGCGAAAAATACCCTAATATGCATCCTCCGTACGCTGTTTTACAACTTGGTTTAATTAGTAGTAGGAAGAATGGAGAACTTTCGACCTTTCTCACTCTTGATTATATACTGTGCCAATTAGGCATGTTTTCTCAGAGGACTGATCCGACACAAAAATATCTGTACAGCCTTGAAATTTTTTTTCTATTCCTCATTTACTTATTCGTTTATAGTGTCTTGTTTCGAAGCTCTGAACTCCATTGCTGGTACTCAGTTAACAACTACAAAGAATTCATAATATGCTGTAACGTGTGAACTGTTAATAAGGGGATTATGATTTTTGTTGTACAGTTTGATATGACATCATATCACAAACATTCTCTAAAAAATGAGTATATGAACCAGTTTCCTCCTGTTTTTAGACGAAACTTTATGAAAACTGTCGTATTAATGGCTGAAAGAGTGAGCCAAATTACTAAAAATAGGAAAACTTGGATAAAAACAAAATGAGGAAACTCTTTACCCGGAGAGTTCTAATCTCAATGTATAAGAGTACAAGTGCATATTATGTTGTTTATAAATACACATCCATAAAAAATTGAATGACCTTTTGTGCTTGATTGTCTTGCTTAGAACTAACCAATTAAAATTTTAGACTGCATTTTAAGCTTCATGGCTTTGCTTTGCTTTAGGTTTATAGTTTGAGAAGCATCGTATATGCATACAAGTTGATAATGCAGTTTTTCTATTTGCGTTACAAGCATTTTAGGAGAGGTTTACGACATGCAGGTTTTTGTATAGCCCATTATGTGTCATATTATATGGTACTTGATGACATTAGCTCAGAGGTTGACACTTAGGAATAAAAGCAAAGGTAATGTGCATTTCAAGTTGACACATCAGGTATATGCTTGCGATACACGTACTTTATGAATTAGCAGAAAAAATGTAAACGGAAGAAGCATGAGGAATCTTGTCAAGAATATTGAATATGTCAAGTTTAATCCCGAGAGATGCATGACACGTGTATCTTTTTTCCAGCCGAAACTTTAAGCCATGTTAGCAATCTTTGATTTACTGAGAACAGGTACTGTCAGATATATAAGCACCAAATCTATGTTTTGACATTATCCCGTGTCGCTCGTCGTGATTTTGCTTAAGGAAAACTAACATCGTACTAAAATATTGTCCTCACTCTACAGTCTAGATGTATACTTCCATAAAAATGCCAATGTTGAATATTTGTCAAATATTCAAACTTGCTCAGAATAAAGAAATTACCCATAAGTACGACATACGTGAAAGTTGGTCATCTATGTTGCACATATTGTTGCCATGAGGACCTCTATGTAGATAATCGTCCTTAAATATTTAAAAATTCTTGACTGACAACGTTTGGTGTCTAACAGATGAAAAACAGGACGAGTGGAAGAAAAAGCAAGTCATTGGAATTTCCAGCTAATCAATGTCATCCTGTGTACTTTTCTCGGTTCCAGCATGTCGACGGACACGCAAGGGTATGCATTACCGCAGAGTTGGAAGAAATAAATGTTTTTGTATTTAACTTCCAATATTCATGACCAAAGCATTCCGTCTAGTATCTGTCTTGTTTTTATGTGACTTTCATTCTCTATACCACCATCATTGTCAGTGTTCGAGGGAAAGCAATGCGACAAAAACTTTTTTACCTCTGGACGAATATTAAAAAGCACATAACACCTGAATTTCGTTAGTAGTTTAGCATTTTAGTTGTTCCCACATGCCCATTTTTTAACGTTTTAGCTTTTCTTTTGCTCCTCTATCCGTGTGTTCATTAGAAGAGACTGGATATTGTGTCACAGCACTGAAATACATTGGCAACAAAAGCGCGAAGAAAAATTTGAAGCACATGGTAAGCCAGAGAATGGAAAGGGAGTACACTCACGATGAACAAACTGTAGTACATGTGTACAAGACACTATATTACTTGCATGTAACGAAAACAAATACGAAAAAAGATTCACGTAGGTAGACTAAGAGGCACACTTTCTTTCCCATTTCCTGACCTTGTACCTCTGAAAATACCTGTTTATATTTACGGTTTGTAAAAACCGCTCCCCAATTCAGATGTCATTATTGCTGTTGTTGGAAAACAGCATTTCTTTCACAGCTTTCACTGCATTCATAGTAGGGCTTTACATAATATACCATGGACAAAAGTTTAAAGATAAAATGCGAGGATGAAAAAAGGAGAAAATTTCTTCGTATTCGTCGTATCTGACTTAAGTAGTATGAGACCTGTAGACCACAATCTTAGCCAGGTATATTAGTACATGGCGATGCATAGCCTTCATATCATTGTCATTTTCGTTCCACGGGTGATACCGCAGCTTCTACTACTGCTACTACCACTACTACCACCGCCACCACGAATTTCCATTACTTTTACCACCAGAAAATGGGGAAAGTGAGGAGAAAGAGAGTGAGGATATACGTAATGGGAGACTCAACATGATCTTGATGATGGTAATGTTGTAAGTTGTAGTATGTGTACTATGCTCGTTGACTTCTTGACACTATCATCATCAACACCACAACCACCACTACCACCGCAATCTTGCTTGTTTTACGTTACATTTTGTACGAAAACGATTACTATTTTATTGCGAGCTCTGTCATAATGCTATACCTATGCTTATAGTGTGACAACAGATAATATCACAAAAATGGATTATAGTTTTCTCCGAAAACACCTACATCTTAACTGCTTGATATCTGTCAGATTGCTTGCAAAGCTGGTTAGACATGAAAATTGTGTCATGATTTTTCCATGAGAGCAACACTTCAAGTACCAAACTTTGGCCTAATCAGAAGACTTGTGTTTTCACAGCAATACGGGATTATCAATAGCTATAAATTGAGCTGAACAACATAATAGTCTTGACACTGGGAGAATCCGAAGCAATGAGAAGATCCTGGATAGAGAAAATGAGAAGGCAAAGAAATATTCTTATAATTTCATGGAAGGCTAGAACGGGTTGCGATCTAATATGCACAGTTATGTATAAACAGAAAAAGAGAATTGAGAATGAAAAGTGATGCTGCAGTAGAGGAGTATGTTTTTTCCTCCAAAATCATCTTATTGTCTCTCACTTCCCACTCTACAAGAAAACCCACCATCACATGATTTTATTATTACACGGCCAGTAACACTCACTCCTTCCTTTCCCCATTCGTATTTTTATTATTATTGCGTTAACAAAGCAGTACTAGTAGTTGTGTGGCAATTCGACATTGATACACTCACAGTTGTAGTATGAGTATGGCATTTTTTGGGAGTAAGAGGTGTCATTGTCATGTAGAAAGCGTGATGCTGTTATTGCTCAAGAATCTCACTTGCTTTCTATCTCTCTTTCTCCTGCCAATAACACAATAGAAGCAACAGCAGCAGCGTTGGTGGATGATTCCATGATGTTGTGTATAGTTGTAGCAGAATCCCACCAAATAATAGAGTGAACCAGTGTGGCTCCATATAGTGTTTTATCTTTGCCGACGTCAATTTTTTCTATCACTTCCTTCCATTCAGCCAACGTCCTGCATGTTATGTGGTAGTGCAGCTCTCAACTAGAAGCAAAGAATAGCGACAAAATAAAGAAAGGATGTGTCGCTGTATAACTGACACACATAGGTATAGATGTAAAACTTATACTCTTATAAAAAGACATTACCAGCCAACCAATTCTCTTATTTATTTTGTTCCAGTTTGCTCCCATCATCCAGCAAGAGACAGTGCTGCTTACTTTTTTCCCCAAAATGACAATTTAAGAAAGTGATTTAAGAAACAACTAGTCATTCTCTCTTCTTTTCCCTCCACTCATTTTATTTCCTTCAAAATGTCTATGACGTTCACAATATGTACGGTAGTATGGCTCACACAACAGCAAGTTGTACAATTCATGTCTAGATGATATACATACCGCAATAGTTGTGCTCCCATAATCTGCTCTTCTTCTGTACAAGTCGTCAGTCAGAGTTTCCACTTTTCTATTTATCTTTCATGCGTTTTCATCTTCCTTATTTTGTCTGTGACGTTATACCGATGCCACTTAAAGTGTAACAAGAACCAGAAAGATACAGATGAAAAGAGGAAGTGTTGCTATGTCACATCTCCATCATCATTATCAGCTTGTGTATCTGTATATAGACAGTACACTGTTTTTCATTTCTCCGAGGCGATTCCTGTCTTCATACTACTGCTACGCACATATGGTTAGTTGAGTTTACCTTTTCTCAGCAGACCATTGCATTGTTCCACCATGATTCCTTTTCCTACCGAGAAAAGAAATCTCTGGCTTCTTCTAACTCACCATTAGGTTCCTCCTGTGTAAGTGGCTGAGATGTAACTATGTCATAATAGAGAAGCGGAAATAAAGTGGAAATCTCATCCTAGTCTGTTCGTTTGTTTCTTGCGCTTTTCCCGAACAACACTTTTTTTCCCTACTGTGGGTGGTAATAGTTTCCTTTGTTCCATACTAACACCACCAGATGACAAGGTATAAACTGTCTTTATAACAGTTAAGAAAAATTCTCAAAAGACAGCTTCAAAGCCGCATCATACTTTCCTGCCAGCATAAGTTACAACATTACGTTCGGGTTTAAACATCATCATCTATGGTGGTGGTATGAAAATAGCGACAAGGGGTAAAAAAGAAATTGACACAGAAATTGTAGTAATACCAATAGATTTCACAGTTAAAAATGCATTAATGTTGCTGTATATGACTGTGATTCTACAAAGTTTGCTCACTTTCTCTTTTCAAGTGCAGTACCATCATTTTCTTGAAAAAAAAAGTAAGACTGGAGAGCACTATACACTATACCATCCTACCGTAATAGTCTTAGCGTTATCTCTGATCCCACGGTTTCTGGAATAACGAGTACTCACATAGGAGCAGCGTGGCCGTTGTTGCTTTTCCAGAAAGTCTCCACCGATTTACACATTTTCTACTTACGATTAGATTGCAGTCTACAACTTTGCACAGACAAAGCCAAAGAATCTATAGTCTTCTTTGCTATCATTCCGTGCGGCTGATAATGCTGTGATAGTGGTGATAGGATGAGCTGTCACATATGTATACATTTTTCATCACACTGCGACTATAAAACGATATAGCGTCGAGGAGTCGAGCATAATATATATATACAATAATAATACACAACACTACCATTTCGAATGAGGAAATAAAAAATGGAGGTGGAAGAAAAGGGGATGCATATGGATAAAATCAAGATTCCAATCACGTCTCAAATCCCATTGCACGTTTACTAAAAAGAATAATAACATTCCTACTTCTAGTGCCGTGCCACTACGAGCACTAGTATCACTAAAGCCATCACCGCCACCAACACGATAAGAAAGGCAAGTGCATGATCAAAAAACCTTTACTTTAGAGCGATAAAATTTTCATATGCCTTCACACACACACTCTCTCTCTCTTACCTTACATTTCAAATAAGAGGATTTCTCCAACTTTGCAGATGAGCATGACGACGGCCAAGAAAAACCGAAATGGTCATATATGCTTTCAACTTTTATCAGCATGTATAACCTAATACCTTTATCCATGACAACTGCATCATTTTGAGCTTTGGTAAAAAAAGATCCCTCTGTGATGCGAACTTCTACCTTGTCAGAAAATGATAATAATTAGTAAAGCAAACCAGTTCCACCCACCCCTTTGTATTTTTTACAAGTTTTCGTTTTCCCCATATTTGTAGACGACTTGGGTGAAAGTAGTGATCGATTTATATATTGGGTAAATTCTGCAAGGGAAAGCAACATAAACCATTTGTTCTAATTTGCCATCAGAGAAAAGGATTTGGATTGATAGATAAACCCACTGACAACAACACTACATTTTTTCCCTTTTTCCCTAAGCATTAACTGTAACTGCTGCCTCCCATTTTTTTCAATCTATGTATCCTCAGCAAACAATGGATGGTTATACAGTTATTATGACACACTCACGCGAATCGCTAATACCTGCTTCGCGGATGATATATCATCAATAACACACACACGCATAGAAGCTGGACAAAGCCTAGATGGTCGGCTACTCTAGAGCTTAATTTCCAATTCCGTACGAACGATCATGAATTGGGTGGAAAGGGAAGTAAAGTAATCGACAAAGTGGTGAGCTACTTTGCAGCGCTCGAACCAAGGTTCGCTTTCAGTCCACTCAACAAGGCGGATCTTCTCACAGGTGAACTGGACCCACGTGAAAGACACAGTGATTACGACTCTAATATACTGGGTGCTAAAAATGTATAGAAATATTTTTAAGCACCTCGGATAGTAAAAATATTATGGATTATATACAGAGCAGCCGACCCATACATAATATCTTTTTTGTATGGAGTGTAATATATTGTGAAGCGAAAGAGGAAAAGGAAGGGAAGCGGAAGTCCAAATAAGTAATGGAAGTGGCATAAAAAGGACCTCGACAAAGGCTCAACAAAAAGCCGTCATTTTTATACGCTTTCTGGCTGCAGATATAAAACTCACACTAATCCAACTAATGGACATGAGTGCTGTCTTGGCAAGGTATCTTTTGAGATGAAGGGGACTTGCTCGTTGAGCGTGTGTTACCTTGTCCAGAAGTGTTGTCTTTGGAGAAAAGGGAAAAAAAGAAAGAAAGGTGGGAAGGATAAAAACGACCACTATCTGTATAGCAGTGGTTGAATGAAAGAGGAGTGGAGAAATTGAAGAATAGAAGGAAAATATGCTGTAGGACAAGATCAAGGAATGGACGTGCGTCGAATATTGCAATAAATTCTTCCTTATTGTTGGAGATAATGAAAATCTGTATGAAAGCTGTTCATTCTCTGTTATTGAAAAGATTGACCAAAATCTTCATAGAATGAATGAATTATTGTCGTGTACCTTTTTTTATTATGGCTTTATATAAGATCTTATCTAAATGAAGTTTGTGGCAAGTCAGAAAACTGAAAACATGTTTAAGGAGATGAAGCATGAGCAAAGATGCAAATCAAATTGGATACTGGTGAAGCTGATAAAATAACAAATAAATCATTACATGTTCCCAGCTGAAAATTCTAAGAAGAGATTAGACAGGCAGGCGGACTAGTCGTTGCATTGCTGCTGGAGAAATGAAGTATGATGATGGGAATCAAATCATTCGAACGTAATTAGGTGAGTAGGAAGAAGATGGAAAATTGTAATCTCCTCTATGATCAGTAGTTGTGGCTGAGATTACATATTACCATATTACCGCATACTAAATAAAATAAGAAGATTAATCAAATTTATCATCAAATTTGTACATGTGATATTATTGCGAAGTGGTTGTAGGGACTTATTATCCAATCTTTTATGAAGCATTCATGCTCTGACAGAGAGTAAATAACTTTTCTAATTACATTTCTTTCCTGAAGACCACTATAATGGAGCAGTTGCGAATGCTCAGGCTGTTACTTCTGGTGAATATTTTACATTTCCTACATATTATGGTACTTTTGTGGTTCCGGATACAAAATAAAGCCGAGATTGTTTCGTTGGCGAATATTACATGCATAATTTTTACAGGTTCGGCAATAGAGATTGAGAGGATTTATTTATTATTTTATTTCGAAGAAAAAGAGGAAGGACTTATTTTTTTGGTGTGCCATGTATTACCATACATGAAACCTCAGGGGAGAAAGAACAGTAGTGAAAGTACTATATGGATTACCGTAAATTTCATTCCTTATCATATAGCATTCAAATACGTAGGTTAGCTATTTATATCATTATGCAGTACATATTATTATGTAAATACATGTGGAAGCCATATAAGCTCGCAACTGAAATCTAAAAGATGATTACATTTTATTACAAAGAAAACGGTGAGATACTACTAATTACTATTACATACAGTATGACTGAATACATCATAAATACGACAAAATATGTCGAATATGAATACATACTTTTTCTACCTTTTCTGATTCCGAGCTTACAAGGCATTGAAGTTATGAAAAACGCAAGGATTTCATGATCGTCCAAAATATTCCTCTAATTCAGACGAAAGCATCCTGAATGAATAAAAGGATCGACATCCTTCATAAATTCTAACCAATCCAACCACATATTATGCTACTTTAAATTTTCTCCTTTTCCTTCTCAGTAACACAATATAAGATTTTACATTGGGGAGAAGAGATCTAAAAGGTAGACTATAAAACGCTTCTTCCAAGGTCCAAACTTCTTCTGAAAGAAAATACGACCAAATGTATTTGCAAATAATATTGAAGTTAAAATACGTGTGTTCTCGTCGATATAGATATGATGCATTAACAACAAAAATGTGGAAACCAAAGAGTTGTGTTGTATGGCTGACTGAGACTGTGAAATAAAGAGTTGTTGAGTTTTGGCTTTGAGCATTCGCCTTTATATCTGAATGAGGGAGATCCCTAGGCTGTTTCTCCATCACCACTGCAAGTTGAATAGAAAAGGGTTCGACTGAACCTTGACTTTAAAGAAGGAATACAGAAAAAACGTAGAGAAGAGTGAAGGCTTTGGGGAAAATCTTTTGAAGAAGTATATCTAAAATATGTAGGTAAATACAGTGTGCTCTTTTTTGCTGTGAATCTTGGTATAAATTTTGATATTGATAATTGTACATGTTAGAATGATGGTGCGGTACCGATGATGGGTGTTTTGAGTGCTGGTACCTGATGACGATGTAACGTGTGCTTACACTGTTACACTGCCGCTGTTATTGTAGTATATTTAATAGATCTACCTTTCCGTATTTATTATGTCATACCTGAGGCGGAATGTTTGTTCTTCTCTCAAAATTCAAACAGCAGGCTTGGAGGTTCTGGGCTTTCTTAAAATTCCATGTGGTGGCAAAAGTATGTAGCGATGCACATACCATGCTATACGGCGTTTAACAATATTTGATATTTATGAAGTGCAGAACATCCTATTATCTTGTACTTTGTGTAGGATGTTGTATGTGGGCTTCAAATAGCATATAATTGAAATATCCTCCATTCATCATTTTGTCTGTGTTTTTCTTTGAAAAGTGAACTCTACTCTCGGAAAAGTGAGTAGTGCTATGGTACTGTTATCTGTTCTTTGGATTTCTACTTTTTCTTTAAAGTCATGGATTTTAAAACATCAAAATATATCAAAATTATGCCAGAATACCTATGAACACTTATATTTCTGTGCAAAACCATTACGTAAAAATTACTGAACGAAGAAATCTGACGAAGAAATTTTTGGGTTAATTTTGATATTGAATCACATATAAAAAAATGTATGCGTTTCAAAGCAAGAATCGGAACACTTTATTTGTTAGTTTTTTTTGCTAGTAGTATCAACTGGATTTGATGAGATGTAGCTTCAAAGGAATAAAGGATCTTGATTATTGATTACAAAATGAATGGAGGGATGGCAGTACACAAAACTTTTATACTTAACTCTTGTTATCCATGCAACCTATCAATATCAGCGTGTTTCAATTGTCGCAATAAATATATGGAAAAGTCAGAAAATCATTTTCACTGGAATTTCAAATCTAGGAATTTTATTTCATTCATATTTCATACTTATACTTTTATTAAATATACATTTGTGTGTGCTTGTTTCGTCGATTAAATGGCATGAAAAATGTTTCATACTAATAAAATGCATATTTTTTTATTCTCATATGAGTTTATATCCTGCTTTTGTAGGAAGATGAATATATATGTACATGAGCACATCAACTTTATGCTTCTCGCTCCCTGTCCATGCATCACAAATATTTTCCTGTGATCACTTGTCCATTCACGATTAGATTTTGTAGGGAAGATTGGAGATTGGAATGGCAATAAAAAAGCCAATGGGGAAGGAAAGAGAATTTTCAACACTCTCAAATATAATCAACTCGGATGAATGAATAAAATTTCACATGTAAAATATCCATAGAAGTATATGAGTACGCATTTTTGTTGGCAAGCTTTTGTTGATGCCTCCTTTCCAGGAATATTATTGACTATGTCGGATGATCATGTTGGCTGACGTATGTACTATGCTTCCTTATTCTACAGACCCAACGAAACGATACATAGGTATGCATATTTCCGGTGGCAGTTTTAAGCGAATAAACACTTGGTAATAAGAACATGCATAGAAAAAAATTAGATACTGGAAGGTAAATCATGGCTCAAGGTTCAACCTTCCTACTGGGAATCTTAGCGGATAACTAATACTGCATTGCTTGAATATGTTCATGGCCAAAAAGAAGCCGCTTTAAGAACTCACTTTTCGTCCTGTCCTCAGCGTAAGCAGCTTTAAAACGGAACGATGAATTATGACTTACACCACTATCGGTCCAACCCATTTAATGAAAAAAACTGCAGTAAAAATGGTTATGATGAGTGTCTGCTTCAGAATGAGGAACTAATAGATGAAAAGGATAGAGGTGAATTGAACTATGAAAATATTCTGTGCATCCTTGTCATGACATAACCATCATCACATGCATAAGATCATGAAAGATGTAGAAGGGTGTGGACAGAAGAGCGTGAAATTTTTATGCGGGATGTGTATCAATTTATATCCATGTTGCTTGCATAATATTATTAAACATTATGTTTGCACAAACAGCTACTATACCAACAAGTCTAGCTTGTCTTAATTTCCATGGGCTTCATCAATATTTGGTAGATTCTTGGGGTGGAATATTTGGCTTGAAATCTTGTTTACTGTAGTAAGAATGTAGTGTTTTCATGATTTACTGAATGAGAAGATAGCCAGATTTTAAGGCATCCATCGGTGCGATTCTCGCCTTATAAATTATTATTGGCTATGCTATTGTTGCCAATTTTTTTCATGATGCTGTTATCCAGATAAAGCATTTTAGTGCTCATCTATTTCATGTCAGAATGGTATGTCAGTATAATCGTATAGCATCTAAAACATATATAGTTACACTACACCTGCTGATTTATTTAGAGACATCAGTTTTAAGAACACTGTTTCTATGCACTTGTATCTTTCTATGACCTGATAGTGTTTTAAAAAACCACAGAACACTTAAGCGATGCAGTTTAGTGTTCCGTGGAATAGTTTTTTTACACATAATGTCGCGAGATTATGGAACATGACAAGCTGTATAAAATGAACTTTTATACATCTTTGGAATACATCATCCCATATCTTTGACTACCGCGCATTAAACTTTGCAAATTCTTAGCAGTGTGTACAATGAAATCAAAATGACTGAAAGACTTCTCTTGACTATGGCAGATTTAATGTCTCCGTTTCATTGAAGATGTGATTTCGACTGGGTTTGTCTCAATAAACTGGCAAATTTTGTGGACATTTTAACGGTTTTTCGTGTCGTATTCTTCTGTAGATAATAAATACAAACAACTTCTTCTTCTTATACTGTGGTTCATAAAAGAGCAACTGGGTTTGGTTTAATGCATGGCAACGACAAAACCTAGTGTGTATACACACATATAGTTGGCTTCCCCTGGAAGGTTGGGCAAGTTAACACAATTATATTATTCAACAGCGCCTGAATTAAGGAGTTAGCTGCTGACAGATATTTTCTCACATCAAGTTACTTCCTCCGTGGGAATTTATATCGCCAACAACACAGTACACTGCAAAACCTTTGATAATGACATTCAGAACCATTGTTCTACTTCCTCTATTTTATCGCCTTTTCTACCATTTTTATTGAGTTTTATTGTATAATAACTCAAAATAAAAGATGCATGTTTTATTCATTTATTATGACGACTGTCAAAATTTCATAAAACATTAGAAATCTTTCTTTGTTTTGAAAACGACGATATTGATGTCCATTGCACTAGACTACAAGACTGTACGTCTTAAAATGCTTAACAGCGAAATAAAATTGCTCGTTTTGATGGATTTTCTGTGGATCTCATGGCTGGTTCATCCATTTCCATTTCACATGGCATTATTGAACCGTGATACGACTCCGGTTTCCGCTCCTTTTTCCTCATCTTTTGTAACGAACCACAGATCTGTTTCATCCTAGACTTTCGTCTAAAACCCACTCACAAACGTAGCATCAGGAAACATGCTTTAATAAAGAGGAAATAAAAAAGACCCAGTTACCATGGCAACTTGCGAACGCACTACTTAATAACTGTAGGCACATAAAACGCTTTAATACAAGTGTTTTGTTTTCATTTGCACCCACACACATGACGTGAGGCAGGAAAATTGAGAGCAATGTACACATTTTTAATAAAATACAAAATAAAATTTTAAAAATAAAGAAAAGCTTTCTGCTTAGCAAAGCAGTGTATTCCACTTGTGAGTGTCCTCACAGTACAATGGTTATTCACGACCAGTTAGTTTATGTGAAGAGATTTCATCCAATCTTTACGATCACTATGATAATGGAACTCTTCATGGTTGTCATTGCACATGCCACTAGCACGTTCTTCGTATAAAAAAACGTCTAAAAAGCATTTTATGGCTGGAGGAAACTAATATTGTGATAGTGACACTTTGCTTCCTGCTCTTCTATTATCTTTTGAGAATATATGTGAATGTGAAAGGTTATACAATTCATAAAAAGGTATTTCTTCTTTCTACTCAGGATTACAGTTAAACCAAGCAAGAATATTTTACGAGTATAATGTAAGGTTCAACGGAGCAAGAGAGACTTTAGAAATATCAGCATTTGTATTGGTGAAGAAAACCTTTAGGATGTACGCATGTACCGCCTTTCACCTGGTCTTTAGTATTTTTGATATACAATTTTTGTTGGACACTGGCTAGCGTCATTGTAAACTGTTAAACTGCCGATATGTGAAGATTTCACAGAGATTTGTTCAAAATATCTCTATTATAACTAATAATAACTTATCGTCAGTGAATCTGCACTAAATATAAAGAATCTTCCTATAAACTTAAGGAAGGAGGACATGATTAAACACTATAAGTATTTTTTTGTAGTTTTTTCAAGGACCGTCTTTACGCTTATGTTTTTATTGATATCAGCTACGCTATCTATCATGGAAAGAACTAAAGTAGTAACACCAGTTTATTGTTCGCCATCAACTGATCACTTCCACCAAGGCGACAAATCATTACAAAAAAATGAGAGTTTTTCCTGATTTTTTTTTGAGGATTCACGTCGCTTTGACTACTGTTGATGATGATGACACAACTAGAGAAAAAAAGTTTTCCCTTGAGTGAACTTGAATATTACAGAGGTAATGTCTGTAATGGGATGTATCGCACCATTATCTTCGGTTTCTATTAGTGCATAAATTGTGTAAGATGAGACAGCGTATAAAAATGACAGCATTGCCAAGGTGCAATGAAGATAAAGTGAATGAAGACAAAGACTCGAGATGACAGAGGGAAATATTGTTATTGTTCTTCCCCGACGCAAGGTCCTTTTACATTTTCATCTTGCCGACAGAAAAGTGGCAGTTGCTAGTGCTCCGTTTTTTTTACCATCATCACCGGCATCATGTACATCAGGATAATCATTATCAACAACAATAGCATCGTTTTCATCTCCATCATAATATCATATGAACCTTTTCTCATTCTCTTAAAATATAAAGCTGACGGTGACGATGAGATGAAGATAAAAGGAGGAACAAATTGTTTGGTGATGTTATGTCGATAATGAGGAGGAGTCAGGGAGTACATGGGGTAAAAATAACAATCAAAAGGATGATAATGAGAAAGTTTAGCAGATAGAAAGTATGGAGAAAGTTTTCGGATCACTTTCATTTCTTATATGACTTGTGGGGGTGTACAAGTAGGAGAGAACATGAATACCTTAAGAGCATCATCATCGTTAAATTGAACATATACTTTTCTTGAAAGGCAGGTACATTAAAATCCTGTTAATTTTCAACCATGTTCCCATTCTTTGCTCAAATAAAGACTCATAAAGAGTGGGCATAATACTGACTCCAGGGTTGAAGTAAAAAATATGGAGCCACATAAAACGAGAGGAAAAATACATAAAATGTACATTAGCGTTTAAAACAGTTGATGCTCTTTTTATTATTGTAAGGAATAGGTTGAAAAATAATCTTCTCATTTTGCCCTCACACTGTGTGTACACTGCAAACGACGTTTTCACTTTAATTTTTGGATACTTTCACATGATGATCATGAATATGACACAATTTCCAATTTCAATCTTGCCCTTTACTAGCAGTTAAGTAGTTTTCACTTGACATTTCACAACACACTGCACACTCCATTATCATCATTATTATCATCCTTGTCGTCGACTGCCATTGCCGTTGTCGTCGTTGCTCTCATTTAGACGTCAAGCAAAGTATGTCAAAGCGTAAACGGCGACTCTCCTCTTTCTGGAGAAATGTGAGACACGGAGCACTCAAACGCAGCAGCACACAAGACCAACTCCCACCTTGTCGGCAAGATTATCACAGTGAGAGTTGTGATGGTGGTATCGAATGTGGCGGTGGGAATGCTGCTGTTCAAGTACTCGGTTGCTTGTATTTCAGTAAATAATGCCATAACAACAACAGAGTGATATAACACTTGTTATATGGCTTGTTGTAGATACTAATACTTCATCAAGAAGAAGAAGACAAAGGGAAACCTTCGTGTTCCTGGTTCTGCCACTGATGTGGTGTTCCTTGTTACTTTCATGTGAACAACCACTGGTAGATGTGCATTTACGTGGATAAACACAGCGGAAAATGTGTCTATTAATTTCACCAGGCTTGTCGACACTCGACAGTCATGTC
Organism: Willowsia buskii; assembly: GCA_034700685.1. Lineage (NCBI taxonomy): Eukaryota > Metazoa > Arthropoda > Collembola > Entomobryomorpha > Entomobryidae > Willowsia > Willowsia buskii. The sequence goes on along the minus strand of JAQIXW010000025.1, from coordinate 18,066 downwards.
AGAGCGTGTTGTGTAGTGTATGTGTTTTCGAATAAATGCATAATAACTGAATATTAAAGTAGACATGTATATTATTCGGATTTATAGTGCGGATAATAGACGCGTGTCTGTATTCCGTAGATTCATGGAGAAGAACAGGCACATCAAAAGGAGAGGAGCTGATGCATAATATTATACTTATTTGTAAAACCTTATCCAGCTACTTCAATTCAATTCAGTTCTGGTTCAACGGGTGCTCGCTGAGAGAAGGGAGGGAGAGAGGGAGACAGAGTGAAAATAATGTGAAAATGGAAGAGTTAATATGGTACATAATAAAACATACAGGAGTAACTGTACAACAAGTACAAGGAGACGTACTATATGGGCACAAGAAACGGGATTGATGATGACGATGATGATGTTGGTGGCGGTATTAGAGCGTGATGGCAACTGCATTAGTAGCATAATAGCAACATCACTGAAAGTATTGATGTCAACAAAGTGAAGAAAGTCGGGAAGGCGATGTAAAAGACGAACAGAAAGCTTTGAACCAGCGGCTACAAAAACTGAGGTGGTGTCGTAGTGGGAGTGTGGTGATGGTAGTGGTAGCTCCAGAGTTGTGGAGTGATGATGTCTTTTCCTTCTCAATTACGACTTAGGTGCCATTAGCAAAGATAAAGATGTACTAGGATGAGAATGATGAAGAGGAAGGAAATAAGAAGAGACTGTTGACTATTTTATGCCTTGCTGACTTTAGTTACTTGTTTGTGTCAAACTGTTTTCCTTTCTTGGATTTCATATTTATTCTCATTTATAAACTTGTGGCGTTTCAAGACACTACTACAACTAGCAGGAAGACTTGCATGCATATTTTAACCAGCATAAATGAAAATGTTGTAAAGGCTTTTATTTTGTGTTCTTCAAAAAATAATGTAAGTTGTCCATTCATCAAATGAGCGCTTTGAAATTTCGGGAAACTCCAAACCTTTTAAATAAAAGTTTGAAAATAATGTATTTAAGCTTTGGAATAAACGTTACAAGACCAGGCCGACAAGAGATTTTTAACTACACCTTTTTCAACTCGTATTTTTAACATTAGAATGATCCGTGGTCAAGGGAAATAAGTTGAACCAGAAATAGGAGAAAACTACCCCAAGAAAGCAAACATGTTTGATCTTCGATCATCAAAATAGCACAATAACACAACTAATACAAGTATATTATGGGCGCTTCTAGTATCCTCTGGATGATATTTTTAATAGGATTGTTATAATAATTCGAGTTTTACGGCGAAAAATTGAGAGAAAAAATGTTGTAGAAAGTTTGTAACGAACATGCTAATCTGGAGAAATAGTTTAACGAGTACTATGTAGATCTCGTTTTCAGCATGTCTTGCAGTGATGATGATGGGAGTAGCAGTTTTCAAGTTTCATAAATACAAATGAGCTTAGTTGGAGACTATCAAAAATTTTGGGACGAAATATAAATTTAAATCGTTTGTATAAAGCAAAAAAGTTGAAATGAAAGATTGAGGCATATAATGAGAGATGAAAGCAGCGTAGCGTAAAATGAACGAGACATATTTCCTGTGCCTCCACAACTGTTTATTATACCAAATCTTCTAGTCTCTCTCTCTCTTTCGTTCTCACTCCTTCTTCATATTTTCATGACATGTTATTATTAAAGAATCAGCGTGTTACCATATTATGTTATAGGCTACTTTATTAGATGCATTTACAACCCAAGAAAAGCATCTACGTTTTCTACATACTTTTGACTGTTGTGTGTAAATACACTCGTCGGCTCGTAGAAGAATGCGAAGAGAGAAAGTCAGTAGGCAGCGAAACGAAGAAATGCCTGACAGTTGAAAAGCAGCGTACATACAACAAGAGTTTTGAGGGAGGACATGGAAGGAAAGTGGATGAGAGGAAAATAAAAAGTATGTAGAATTATGCAGAATACGACGAGCAAAAAAGAAATGAACTTTTCCTCGTTGACTTTGCATAATATTGTTCCTGTCATATCCAAATATGAAGATTAGAAAAGGAAAGAAAACTTTCCCTACCTGTGGTTTCATAACCATCATCATCAATATCATCATTCTACAATGGAGTATCAATATTAATACCATTTCATCTTAGAGTGGATCTTGTTAAGGAAGTAGAGTAGGAAATAAAAAATGAAGGAAGTAGAAAAACTTGCGCTACTTAAATCAACTATATGACGACGCTGACTACGAAGATGATGGTGATGTGTGGTCCTCATGATTTTTACGAGAGAATAGAGGATGTGTGTACCCGCTTCAGATTTTCTAAGGTGGATTTTCACATTCCTCATTGGAAACTCAACACGTTCAAATTGTATAAAGGTACTTCGAGTTTTAGTGACATTCATCGAAGAAAAACATACGTTGAAGGCTGTTAATCCAGGTAATTTCTTAGCGACCAGACAATGCCATCTCGTTAAGTAATTGATGATATGTACATGCGGTTGTATATATCTTTGAAACGAGCATGAAATATATATAAAATAGGTAGGTAGGTATTTCAGTAATATCTTTTATGCAAGCACGGAATCTCAAACACCAGCGAGTAAATTACTTACTTCTGGGTAGAGAGTGTTTATGGCGGAACAAGAGATGAGAAGAGTAAGGTAAACTTTGCGAAATGCTCAATTACCATCAAGGGTTTCATGTGACGTGAACCAAGAGCATCTCAATTTGCAGCTCCTTTACTTTCCCCATTTCCCAACAACACTACCCTCTGCCATTAAGATTAGGTACGTAAGCATGCAGACTAGACAAGTCTCAATTGAGACCTCTTGGGTTATTGAAATAAAAGAAGTTTAATAGTTTAAGAAGTGGATGAGTCCTCCGTCCTTCCTCATCTGTGCAGAAGCATGCTTGTTCCAACTCCATGAGTGGCATTGTTGTTGTGGTACTTGGAAAAGGGAGACTACTTCCCCTTCCTTCTTTGCCTTCCAACTATACCAATTTGCATATACACTTGCAAACGTAGCACATATACATTGATGGTCTTGTTTTTTATAAAATGATAAAGCTGTCTTTACATGATGTCCTCTTCGAGACTTGGTTCGTGTGTGCATTTTCCTTGGATGAAAAACTTTTCCACTTGGTAGTAATTCCGCAAAAATAGTTACATTCTGTTTGCGTATACTTGGTGTAGATAGTGAAGTGAGTCTCATTTGTGTGATGAGGATGGTATGAGAGGTGAAGGCACCATGTCTATGAGTGAACTGTAACATATCGTGAGTGCATTAAAAGAGTATCATAATATAGTATCACCATTCTCGTCAGCGTGGAAAGACAGTAAAATCTGAAAAGTGACAAAGTAAGCAAAACTGAGTAGTGGATGGCTAGTAGATTGTATGTCAACGCAGAAAGTATGCAAGGGAGAAGGAAACAGGAAAAGTATGTATGTATGTATGTATTATTATTATTATTATTATGAAAAAAGCAGTGTCAATGCGAGAACTCCACTTTGGAGAGGAAAAGTGAAGGAAAGGATAAGATGACGACGAGGATGATGATGAGATGAAAATATAATGGAAACTGTGAAAAGTTTTATCTCCCTTTCTTAACTGCATTAAAGCTCTCTCCAGCTTTAGTGAAAGCATTGTCAGTCACACGCGTAGGTCTACGTATCCATAAGGCAAATATCTATGTCTACATGTACACAAATGAGACTGACAAAGTTTTTTTGACAAGTGAGTATACATAAAGGCGTGTTGTGTATACACGGGGACAGTTGCCTCATCCTCTCTGTCCCTTCTCATATTACGACTCCACAGATGGCCAAAGTTGTAAAAACTTTGAAGGATGACAAAAATCAACAGAAGAAATGCATTAAAAATTATCGGACGAAACGGAAGATTTTCACTGTCATCTTCATCCCTTTCCTGTTGCTTGGGCAATGCTTCATGCAACCGTTAACTTGATTTTTATTATAAATTGCTAGTATTTACCTTTGCTCCTCTACATATATAATCTTTTTGTAGAGTAGAGAGAGTATCCGAATTTTCCACTGTTTTGAGTCTAGTGTGACATTAAATGGTATATTTTATGTAATCTCCTAACATGATCGCGCCCTCATCGTATGACATTTAATTTGAGAAGATGAAAGGATTCCATCCCAGTTTCGTGTAGTGCAATAGTGGGTACTTACAACTACTAGCGGAGTATTTATGTAAGTTGATAAAAAAAGCAATTTGAGTGACAGCTCATATTATTCTCATATTATTCCTTTTCACTTTCACACCTCTTCCTTAGCTTGATGGTTGAATGTGGTGGCAAAAAAGCAAACTTTTTCTTTCCACTACTAACGATAAGACGCTCTCAGTTGTTGATAGAAGTGAGTAGAGAAACCATAAGTTTAGCTGTGTAAGTATTACTACTACTCGTGCACCCCACATCAAACTTAGCGTTGCCTCGCTGCTCCACGCTTTCTGCGTACTTTGATGGCTTCTGAACTCCCTGAGAGTTGCAATATGTGTGAAGTGACTCAGTAGTACTGAAAATAGACTTGTAGGAGGATGATGAAAGAAGTAGATTCTATAAATATTAGAAAGAGGAAGTATTTGCTCTAAAAAGAGAGAGATACAAATGCTAAAGAAGAAAGACCGAGTCGCTTACAGCTTTCACGCAAAGTTTTCCCTAACCACACAAACGTACGAATACAAAGAGACCAACTGAATCACACAAGCTTTTACGTGCTGTAGACACAAACACACGCAAATGTCACCACAGACGGAGCGCGAAAGAAGGATTTCGACTTGTTTACATGGTATTGCTAAGAAGACAGATAGATTTACTAATTGTGTGTCAAAAAATGTGTATGTTTTCATATGCTTTCAAAAGGTGCCATTCATACGAGTCATTGAATAGAAAATGTTGTGTTGGTATTGTGGTAACGTTTGGTAATTTCCTCTTAAGAACAGGGAAGAATGCGGGAGTCAATTTTTAAAAGTGAATTTTTGCCAAAATTCTAACACATCGTCACAATAACAATTCATTGTCATTTATAGTCATACGAAGTAATAACGAAATGGAATAGAATTTCCATTTTCACGTATTTCTACGTCATCCTATTTATATCAGTAATTATTTCAAACGTAATGTATTTAAGTGTGCTGAAGAAAACGAGACAACTCTCTGAAACGATGAGAGTATTTGTGGTAAATGTGAGAGTAAGGAATCCTGACAGTAACAAACAAAACGTGCGTTCGTACAAATATTTTTAGAAAGAAACTTTTTACGATTTTTCCTAGAACATGGTTTATGGCTTACTCGTAAAATGTAATTATTGGAACAAATTAGCTCTGTTACAAATATTCTTCATCGCTCAAATTACCGGAAATGTTTGTGAGCACTCCGCACATTCCAATATGTGTACGCACTGTTCGTAATTCCTTTAATACATAAGGCTGCACGTGTTCAGCGCAATTATCCATTCATCAATCGTTTCAATTTTTGCTCCATAAAATGGTTACACGACAAAAGCTCAAAAGACAAAAGCACACAACAAAGTAATGGAGTTATTTAAGTTGATGTACCCTCAAACTCGAACTATGTCATCTCTGCCATAATATTAGCAAGAAGTCGTTGTTTCATTGACTTCCATAAACTTTCTCCTTGAGAAACTTACTCCGAGAAATGTTTTATGTATCATGACATTCAATCTTTGTGTTTATATTGTTGTTATTTTTATTAAAGAAAAACTTTGCTTCTGTATAACGAACCATTTAGAGGGCTGCTGTTGTGAAAGCAACCACAGCAATGATGTTTAGATTACTATGCATAATCTATAGTTCAACATTGTGAACTTAGTTTTGCTTTTCTGATGTGCTTTTACATGCTAGGTGATCTGATAACGTTAACTTTTGTGGTTTCAAGATACATCCGAACAAACACAATAGCATACACACACAATAGTATTCACAAGTATGGCCGATCGTGCTAGTATACAAAAAATCACATACCAGAAAAATCAAATAATAACAATAGCGCTTTCTCCTACCAAACTAAATTTTCATTTTAACTTTCCTAAATTGAGGGCATGAATCTCCGTGATTCCTTCCTGTAAAAAGACTGCTCTCCGTTCTATCATATCAATAGCTTGATTCAATTGCTACCAGAGAATTCATTCAAGCACAATGAAGTACTAACAGAGTGTAGTACTACCAATAATACAATCAAATATTATACCTTTATCACCCATCGTTGCCGATAATATTCCCTTGTAAAATTTACTGCCACACAGGAATACCTAGTTTCTATCAGGAGCACTAATAGTGTATAAATTAAGGGTTGGAAGCAAATCATTAAGGAATTTATTGCGTTTAACCATCCAAACTTTGACATGACACAATCATATTATCTTGTTATGACCACCACTATCATCATCACAACCAACCACACTGCTCTCCTATTGCTTTTCCCACATCGACTCCGTCTACTTTTGGCTTTCCATCTCCAAAACTTTCTCTTTCCTGATAATAATTTCATAGTAGATCCCGTAAAATTCATCACTTAATTTAATGAATGCATGACTTACACAATATTAGCGATAAAAGACAGTCATTGCAGAAAGCTAGCAAGCTGACAATGTGGTAGGTTTTGGGGCACTGTGCCCAGTCTCGTTCTAACAGAATGCTGCGAGCTGTATGCACACGTTTCTGCTACTTGCGTGGCTATATTATTGCTTGCACGAGACGGACGAGGGTATCATTTGTGAAAATTGAGGGAAAGTGAGAGAAATGCCAAAGATGAGAGAGAAAGTCTTGCTTTTCTCCACATTTTCTGGATGTGCAAAAAGGGGCAAATGCATACGGCCATGCATGAATGTATAATAACTTGTGTAGTTGAAGTTGGAGGAACTGCAACGGTTACTTTTAAACCATGCAAACGCTCTCCTCACTAAAGCACAACGTCAAACGAATAAGCAGTGTATTAAATACGTAATATATGCTCATCGTGACTAGTAATAAAATATCTCATAATTTTCGCTCAAAATAATCTACATGACGAGCGAATTTAAGCGCACCATAAAGAAGAACCTCCCACACCAGCTCGCCTTTACTTCACTACTCCAGCTTGTTTCCACTTACTTTTCTACTTTCTCTTTCTCTCATGCCATGAACGAAACACACGCATGTAGATAAACATGTTGGAATATTGTACAAAGACTTGTAGCTTAACTTATAAATAGGGTAATAAATAGCAAACGGAATGAATCCTACTGTGGAAGAAGTGGTGCCCGTAGAAGGATGCATAATATTAATAATATTACTTGCTGTTTTTGTGCACTCTTGTATGCATGATGTCTTCCCGTTGGCTAATAATATCTTCAAAAAACTTGTACATTATTTTTTTCTTCGTAGAGAGGTACATTATTATGTTGAATCACTCATTGCATAAGCTTTCCACGTTGCCAACATTGCGTTGCCAATTGTACATTTTGTATGTCTTTTTATTATGAAGATACTTGTTACATGGTTCACAAACTTCGTGCAGTTCTTTGGAGAGATCGATGCGGAATTAAATAACTGTGGGACGTTTACGCAATGATGGTTGTGCGGAGAGATAATATGGCTCACCTCTGGTGCTTTGCATAATACGGTTTCAGCTTTGAGAGACGATACTAATATTTTTACGATTTGGAGTTAACTGTCACGAATTTTATGTGCTTTTGTACACAATAATCCGCATTTATGGAAAAATACAAGCCTCGGATATAGTGTAAAATAGAGAAAAAAATTCTGTACTAGTGCCTGTATAAGAAACAAGGGAAAACTAATTCATGAGAGAAAAAATACGTCGTATGACCTGTTCTCATTTGGTTCATTACCGGTTTAATTTAAGCCTTGTCTAGGAGAATGGACAGAAATTGTCGTAAAAAAGATTATTCTCTGCTTTTACTTCCTACCGGAAGAAAAATAGAGATGCACATGTAGCTTGTCAGGAAAGAATGGGAAATAAACGCAGCACACGTGCTACTCATCCATAAGAAGAAATTCTTTCTACTTAAGATGATGACGATAAGCATAAAAACAAATGGGAAGAATAAGAGGCATTAGGAGGGAAGCAGTGGAAGAAAACTGCATCTGGGAAGTTACAGCAACATGTGGAAAGATGTAATCCAATCTTTCAGCAGTCATTAGAAAGAAAAATAAAAGTTCTCCTCAAGTTGAATGGTACTAACCTGCTGACAGATTGAATGAGAGACACTCACTCTCATCTGATCACTCAGCTTTTCCTACTCTGATACATTTTAAACTTGTTTCACAAGCAAACATAGATATTATAGGTATTATCATTTCTCGGTTTCGATACCAGTACACGTACATCCCATCGAAAACATTGGAGGCAAAGCCGCCACCACTACCAACATCAACACATCCCCGTCATTCACTTAACGTCATCATCATCATTACTACTGGATTTACTCTTCTCTGCTGAGAAGAGAAGAAACCTCGTCGACTTTTTGCGTGATCAGTCGGTTTAGCTCAAGAATAAATAAAGAAAGCCAGAGACGTCAAGAAAGCAGGAAAAAAATCAAGAAAGTGGGAATACTTTGAAAGAAAAACAGCAACTAAACGATTGCCTCTTTATAAATAGTTTGCATTGATTTTCCCTTTGCACTTATTAGACTTTTACACAGTCGTTACAATTTCTTCCGGAGTCCTCCCACCTCCACCGTCTGCTACATTATCCATCTATACAACATGTACAGACGATATGTCTATATGTGTAGAATACTCGACCGCCGGAGGAAGGAAGCGCTTACAAAGCAGTTTGTGGGTGAATTGTGAAAAGTATCACATCTCCTTCGCTCTGGAAAATGTTTGAGAGCTTGGACTTGCTACTTTATAAGCTGAAACTTGCTAAATAATATTTCGATATTGAAAAAGTACGTTATTTCTCGGAAAAGGAGTAAGAGAAAGTGACGTGGGTGGTGTGAAGAGATGGTCGAGAGAAGTGTTTATAGATTTCCTGGGACATCCCCATCTACTCTATTTCTCCCATTGAACAAAAATGATATCTTGATTTTGTTTTTCTTGTTTTTCTATACAGAAAATAAATACACTCCAACAAAAGAATGGAGGGGGAAAACTTTTAGTTTTCACTTTCCAACTCAAAGCTCCAAACACATTTCATTAAAACTATGCATAGAACTCTGGAATCCTTTTTTAATTTTTTCGTCATGTTATACCGCTATACAAATGGAATGAAATTTCCAAGAGCAAATATTCAATAGCGCAAATACTCTGATGTTGTGGAAGGCATCGTCTCCTGCTTTACCTATTGTGGAATCGTCCCCTCTGTCTTCCTCTGCACTAGAGAAAAACGAGCGACCACAATACTAGCAGTAACGATAGCAGAAAAAAAACTCTTTCGCATAAAAAGTTGGTTAAGTTTCCTCCAAAAAATTAGAGATAGTGAGAAAAGGACATTTAGTACATATGTACGGATGCATGTTTTTTATCTACAGCGTCATGCTTCATGATGAGGATTGATGATGCTTAAGATCCCGCGGAAAACATATATATATATTCATACAAGCGCACATACAACAACGCACCAGCACGGTGCAGAAAAAGAAAACTCACACGAGAAGCTCCTTAAGTATTCAGTTCGTTTCCTTCTCTAGATTTTCGCTTCATTTCACAATCTGCACGTTTAAAATCAAATAAATTCTGTTCAGCACTCCTCCAACCAAGTTTTTGGACGCGACGCACTTCTCTCCAATCTCTATAATATTTTTTTCTGAAGTATTTTTAGAATACATCAAATGCACCGACAGAGAGGCGAGAGAGGGAGAAAGGAAGTATGTGTATCAAAATATGAAAATTGCACATTTATACGAACATTACACATGTAAATAGGTAATATACATAAAAAATGAAAGTCAAGTAGGTGGGAAATGTGAGCATACTGTGTACAAAGCTTTGCAAAAATAGAGTTATTTTGAAGATGTTGGCTTGTCTGAAAACAAGTACGTGTTTAATGTATCTTTGGTGTATAATTAAAATACATGCACATGCAAATTAACTTTTGTATATTATTATCAATTATACTTGTTCATTATGTGGGTTCATGGAAGTAGAACCAGATTTTTTCGTTTGATAGCCGATTCTTTTTTATAAGTTTGAATTTCTATTTTATCAGATGTGACAGCTGAGAGTATTTAGATGAGCTAAAACGATATTTTTTGTATATTTCATTATTTCAATGTGAAGAGATTCGAAATGAATAAATACGGCCAGCTGTTGCCTTTCTTAATAATCCGTAAACCGAGTCCGTTACGGTTGATGTCTCTGGTCGCTTAAACTGATTTATCGAATGGTGATGCTTTTTTGGCGAGTTATGACAACGGCATCTTCTTCTTCTTCTTCAAAACTTTGTTTTTGGATTGATGATGCTGCCTACATAACCGAGGTAAAATCAGTAAATTCCGAATAAACTAAAATGCAATTTCAAACCGAGGAAAAACCATAGTAAGCCAACCACTCTTTTGGCTTTTAGCTCATTCTAAGAAAAATATTGCATCAGTGAAAACCCCAGACTTGAAGGTTGCTTTTAATGGGTGACGTTGATTGCATTGGGATATTTATGTAAAGCTAAGTATAGGGGCTCATAAGTTTAAAGAAAATGACAATAACTGTATACAAAAACGATTTTCGAGCAAGTACTTTTTTCTAATACGCTTCCAATCGCAGAGGCAAGAGGCAATCAAGATCAAGCTTTTTTTGTCAAACAGAAAAAATCCATCAGACAAACAAGTGCAAAAAAATCAGAGATTCTTCCTCTGGCAACGAGTAGGAGACGATCTGAAAAGAGAGTGAAATGAAATGCATCCCTATAAATTACATAATATACTGCTATAATACGTGTTTCTGCATCAAGCAAAATAGGATAATGCTCACATAACGAATGTAAATATACTACATGATGTCATTGCGTGGTACAATATGCTCTCCTCTGATTAGAACATCAGATTCTAATGGGCTTTTGAGTCGTGCCGTTTTGTCTCAATGAAAACGAGCCAAATTGTCTCCGTGATTGATTGCTTGCTTGTACATAGAGCAGAGAGAATGCATAGTATGTATAAATATATTTATAAGTTGTTCTCATCTACGTGGAATATGGATGAGGACACGACATGCAGAAAAAAAATCAGCAGCATGACGCCAAAAGCTTCAAAGGTAGATATTCAACATACCGAAAGCTATGCTGCTTATAGACATTTATAATAAGATTTCATCTCATATACTTATCAAGTTGCTCCATACGACATCGTCAAAGACACTTCTCTCGCTCATTTGCAGTTGACATACTAGTCTTTCTAGTAGACACTCTCTTCTGCAGGAGAAGTCTTCTTGACATCGAGTTCAAAAGGAGAGAAAAGAAAGAGGAGAAAGACGAGAGAAAAATCGTTCAGTTCGTTGTGGTGTTTTTGTACTTCCATTTTCTCATTTCTCATCCTTCGTTTTTTGTGTCTGACGAAGAATGCAGCCATAATAGCGTGTGGAACAGTTCTAATGAAAGCCAGAACTTGATATACAACAGTAGAGCGTTTTCTTTGAAGGATGCGATGCTAATGACTTGTGTGTATTTGCTCCTTTAATAATATAGTTATGAAATAGTATTTAGATGCATTACAACATAGCCAGAAAAAGCCAACGGAACGACATCCTTGAACTAGAACTTCAAGCCCTAATTCTACAGATTTTTAATTACTTGGAGGGGCTTGCTTTACATTTATCCATCGGTAATGATTTTAAGTTGGATTCTACAATTCATTGTATAATATATATAAGAAAAATTTCCATAATATTATACTTTTGGTGACAATCAGTTCTTTGACTGAATCACTGTATAATATACAATGGAAGTCCTCTATTTTTAGATATTTTTAATGATTTGTGGAGGGAAGGAATCGAGTTTATAAAACAAAGTGATTCAAATTCAAAGTGATTTCATGCTGCCGAGTTTGTAATATAAATGGTGGCACAGGATAGTTGACGACAAGATATACTAATGAGGCTAGGAAGAATAAAAGATTATTTTTCTTTGGGAAATGTTTATTCATGCATGTATAATAATTTACCTACCTATTTGTTTCTTGAAGAACTGCCATCACCAATTTTTCTTTCAGCTTGATTTCTTTCATCTCCTCGCAAGACCGAAAAGATTGAAAGGATCTCCATCCTAGTAGCAAGATAGAAAATTGTATGCAGTGGCTCTAACAAGCAAAGAGGCGTGTCAGAATAGGCGTGTATGAGTCACTGGCTAGATGAGTATTTTAATTGAAAACCGTTTAAATATCAAATACAGCGCTTTAAACAAACCAGTCAAGATGATCAGGACATGCATAAAATAGTGGTTGTCTACTTAATACACTATTTACTTAATATGCTTTACTGTCTGCACCAGTTTTCATGAGAACAAGATTTTTGCTTTGTTTTGACAGGAAAACAGTTTTTCTTTTATAAAATCGGTGGTTTGTCGCATTTGCTCGATGTTGTTCTAAATTTTATCCCTCTTTAACGTCCTATTACTAGGCAAATCTAATATTAGCTCACATCAGATTATAAAGGTGGAGAACGATTTCTTTGATAATGCGATTATGTTTTGATAACATCCACATTGTGTACTAAGATTATACGATTTTAATATAGAACTCTGAAACAGTGCTTAATTGGATGTGTAGGAGTGTACAATCTTTTAAACCTTTCATACAACCCTTTCCCTAAACTAGCTTATACCAATGCTCCACAAAATCTAATCTTGTCAAATTGGTGGAATTAGGCAGCCCGAAAACCGGAAAGCGGTAGACTACGACTTGTTTAAGAAAGTTGACAAAGGAAGCACTCTTTCAGAACTTTCTTCCATTTGTTTAAGCAATTTTCTTTTCATAAACAAGACATAAACTGACGTTATCCTACACATTGCATACCTGCTGTTTCTGCACAATACCTTTTTTGGTTTCTGATATATGCACATGCTGACATGTAGAAATAAATACTTGGCATATGAAATTCATCAAAAGAGTCCTGGTCAGAGGGAGGGCGGTGAAAAGGAAGTAAGCAATTCCTTACCTTATTATAGACCTATAAAATCCAGTAAACACGGCACTCCACTTTATAAAATGCAATTAACCTTTAAGAATATACTTGATAGGGGATGTAGGTAAGCAAATATATGAACTGAAGAATACCTACTTCCATGTTTATGAGCAAAATTAAACGTTTTCGTGTGCTTGTCGGCTCACTTTGTTTTCCCATTTCTGCGTAATACAATTTTTATTCAATGATGCAGCACTCAAACAAATTCCTAAACAACCTAATCAACTACTCAACAACCCAAACTTTGTTTAGAGCTGTTGTAAGAGAGGGGAAATCAAAATGTTCCTGTTCAGGGTTTGAATAATTACATCAATTTAAGAAAAACGAGTTCACCGCCGTGAATAAACCAAGTATCGCTACCATTCCATGTAGTTTTGGAGGAAGGCATCAAAAAATAAATTCAGTGGTTATCATGAAAACCATATGGCGCCAAAAACAAATAATACTTATATTTAAAAAACATGTACTTTAATTTATAAATACTACTTGAGTGGAAATGCGTATATAACTTTGACAAGACTTAGAAAAACGATTTCGAAAGTCGGATGGTCTCTAAGGTTTAATTAATTCCGTTTGTTTGTTCAACCTCCTTAAAAATACCAGATACAAAGATCAATCATGGACTGACGGACAACCTTCTTGTGTCAATACTGTTTTAATGACATCTAGTAAGGAGAACTCGGCGACGTAATAAATGTGTTATTGTTTATTGTCCGCATAGAAAAGTTATTATCAGGACGGCAGCAAATTTTCAAAGAAGTAACCACCAGCGTGATTGTATCCCCGCGTCTTACAAGACCCCGATATTTTTATAAGGATTGCCAACTTATAACTAGAAAGCATCTCACATATATGAGCAAAGTAAGGGCAGCGTGTCTATTGAGTCGTCATTCCCTTCCTCGGAATAGAAACTTAATTAAGTAGTCTTAAAAAGTTTGCTTAAAACTCTTAAATTGAAACACACCATTGAGCTCGAGTCCATTCTATCTTTTCCAATGCTTTTTCATCTTGAGTTGCATTGAATCTTACCTGGAATAAAAATTGAAACGAATGGACTGTTGAAAGCATTGCAAAAAATTAAATACAGGAAGTGTAGAGGACAGATTAGTATGTATGTGTCTACTTTGTTATTATGAGGCAATTTTTCTACGAGGACAAGTGACGATAGCCATTAATGGTAAAGCAGATGAGTTTCTGAATTTGTAGGCAGAGAGAAAACAACTAAAGTACTTTTTGCTCTGGGATTGTCAAATGATGAGCAATGCTTGGGTTATTGCGGTGTATTTATATGAGATAACAGTAACAACGTGGCTCTTGTGGCACGGCAATATATTTTATTTGGTGGCACACACATTTCTAAGAATGTATCTTATTATTAGTTACATGCCACTGACTAAAGTTAGCAAGGGAAGTAACCGTCAGTGGCAAAAATAGAGAAATGTGTATCTATCGTGTACTCGCTTTTCAGATAGCATTCTCATTTCCTTCTTGTTCATACGATATTTTTCCCCGAAATTCTTTCGCTAAAGCAAGCATGCATCGATAAGATTCATTTCCAGTGTTCCACGTCAGCGTTGATGTCACTCACGCTGGGAAATGTAGGGAAAACAGAGACGCCCACTGTCTTTATTGTTTCTTTGATTTATTTGAGTGTCCCACTATTTATTTATATAGTGTGTGCTCCACTGTGTCGCTGGCAATTTTGAGGATTCAATTAGCAATTGCCCTCGTATATATATGAAACAAAAGAGGAAAACCTCAAGTTACATAAAAGTAATTCATATAGTGCTTATTTGACACTTTTTTTCTATTATGTATGTTTCAAGTATCTAATATTCGTATCATTTGTCCGATCTCCTTTTTTTCTTCTCACGTTGCACTCAGGGAGAAAGCCTTCAATTTGCTTCACTTGGAAAACTTGAGTGGAAATGTTTTTCTTCGTTTGATCAAGCATGACAAGGCACACATACAATAGTTTATACAGATTTGAGGTACGGCTTTGTGCATAATTTTTGTTTTGTATGTTTTGTATAAAAAGTTCACATACGTTCTGCGATACTATTTATGACAAAATGTTCAAAAACTCAAAGTAATAGATATGGCGCTTAGAATTTTCTGAGCAAATATGTAGGAGATGAAAAGACGGTATGATTCGCTGTTCATGGCTGATAGAAAGACTGTGGTAGAATGGCGATTTGTTCACGATGTTTTAGATAGATTTTATGCCATTGGTGGTCTTCTTTGACAAAGCAGTAAAACCAAAGCATGAACATACGTATACGTATGGTACGCCGATTCAATAACAGAGCATTTCATTTGTAGGTTTTCATTTTCTCCCCTTTCGTCTCTCCGTCCACTATTACATAGTCATCTGTTGCGTTGACGGGAATTCGCACTTGGAAAAAGTCGTCATAAAAATCATTTACTGGGGTTTCACATCTGGATGCAATAGCCTACTCTCATTTATATCACTTTTTCTCCATTTTGTTTCTTCCACAGTAGTGCTGTGCGACATCATCTCATCGTCAGTTTACATAAATCTCCCTTTCACTTTCATGCTTTCCCTACCTCTTATCCAACTACACCATTGCCATTCTTACTTACTATTCATGTGTTGTTTTCCCTACTCCTTTATTGTTTTCCCCCAATATGCACTCTATTTCATCAAATTATTATTACCATACACGAGCACGAAAGAAGTAAATATCCTTTCGACCTACACTACACTTGGGTCTCTTCCTGTATTCATTTTAAGCGAATCTAATTTAATTGCATAGTTATAAAAATATATTTTTAAACAGAAAAGAAGATCAGTTTTTTTTAACAAGTTGCAATCTTTTCACAAGCAGTTATTGTTCTTTCAAAGTACAAAATTTGTTTCAAATGTAATGTAAAATTGTGGATGACTAATTTCTTGTTTTATTTTTTTGTTACAGGTAAGCTGGAAAGAGGACTTTAAAAAATTATGGGCTACAAGCTCAGAGTGTAATTGTCAAGTGGTGTTTTGAGTTTGTTTCTTTATTTAACGTCGGAAGTTGTGCTGTAGGTAAGCCTGTTATCATATTATTATTGGCTTTGCTCCATCCATCGCTCAGTATTGTAGTAAACTTCCTGCTAAAAGTCAAGTCATCTACATGGAAGCCGAGTGAATAGAAGATCCTGAAAACTAAAATCTCTATTGTCGGATAAACCTGTCCTCACTCTTCACGCCCTTGACATCATGACGACAGAAATAATCTGTGGAACTGATGCATCAACGTAGGTACACGATGGTTGGATAAAACTCGGTGGAAACTAGTGGAAAGTATAATACTCAGTAACAGAACATGATTCTTTGTCAATGTCAAGTCTAACCAGCTATATTGCACATAATTGGTGCGCACAGTACATATGTATATGCCATATTAACCATAATATATGTATATGTACGTATTTGAATGTGGCCTTCCATTTTGTAACCTTGTTTGCTCTGATTACATATATGAAATCCAAAAAATTTAGACGAGAAAACAGTTAATCTGGAAATTCCGCGAACACATGTCAACAACCACTTTCACTCTCTGGTTCAGGATTCTGTCCTCTGTGAAAAACACAAAGACGCAAAAGAGCCAATCAAAAGTTATCATATCAAATATTTGCATCCATATCTGCTCCCATCATACCCGCTCAACGTTGACTTCGACGTGTCACATCAATGAGGTTCATGTAAACAAACAGTTAGATGATTACGAAATATTTTGTGTGGGATTATGGCTCAATCCTTTCTATTAAGCAGAATACAAAAACCATCCCTTCAAATTCGCAAGATAAACAAATCCTCGTACATTTGATCATTCACAATTCGCAGGGTGATATGATATTTCACAGAAATCTTTCTAGACAGCTTATCGTCAGTTTATTCATAAACAAAACACTTGTTGTCTGATGGTTGCCGTGTAAATTAACTTGTTTGAAATCACGATAATCCACAAAAACCCAGCCATTTAATAGATTATTTCAAACTAAAATGTCAGGTCAGCACTTGAGCACTCGTATTGTTCTGTTACTTCTGTAAGGCTGAAATGTATACGATGCAGTAATCGTGGTATTTTGAAGTAAGTGCGCTTTCATAATTTATAGCCATGCTAATATTTACAATATTTCATAGTACGTTTTTATGCATAAAACGGTTTTCATAAAAAGAACTAGTATTTCGGATGATTGGAAGCCTTTTCTACGCACCGCGTTGTGGCAAATCCATATATCATATCATATAATATTCCACATTTCATTTGGTCAGGATATTCTATGTAAAGGTTATTTAAGATTGAAATAAAAGTGGGATTTCAGACGTGAATGTCGGCTGCCTTGATAATGTCAGTACTCACTCCCAAGTTCTATCTGACTCTGAATTCCAAGTATACAAGTATTGCTCTACTGTATGGAATTGTATCTCGATAAAAACGCATTACAGCTTGCGTGAGTAGATAGAAAAAACTACATAGCAGGTTGAATCTTTATGAAGTGCTTATCTGTCACTTCCTTTGATCAGTCTTTTATTTGTGTCATAGTGCCTACATCATTTCACCTTTTCTACTCACTCTACTCAGATGATTGCAATGACACAGCAGCTCCTACTTTTTTTTTCTTTTTGCACACAAAAAATGCCATTTCAGAAACATTGTACCTTACTAATATTTATTTCATATTATATGGGACACATGATGTGATGCGCCATGTGCCTAACTGATTATGCAAGATAAGGAGATATGATACGTTACCTACTTTTTCTTCCTTTTACTCTTTCTAGTCTAGTTTATCGCATCCTTGAGATAATATTCCTCGTTTGGAAGCCTGGAAGCTACTTTATTCCACATATCTTGTATCTCAGTTCTCTTTTATAAACGTGGACTTCTTCAAGTCTTAAAACTTGTATTATTAAACGAAGCAAGATTCAACTCA
>JAQIXW010000024.1:0-78500 GCA_034700685.1 Willowsia buskii | reverse complement strand
TAAAATCCTTGAAAGTTTCCTACATTATTGCTATGCATGTATTATAGTTCCAGGTGTAGGCGTATTTCATTCATTCTATCTTTATCCATAATACTACTCGTCGAATTTTACATGTTAACCCCATACTACTCTTACCTGCTCAACTATAAATTTTCTTTCACGGCTTTTCTGATAATTTATCACAGGTGGCAAGTGGAAAAGCTTGGTGGCATAACACAATATGTAATCATACACATATAACTTTGCAGGAATTGATTCATAAACTATAATTTAATTAGAGAAACGCTACGTCAAATGTGTTCTCAGCTAATACAAATTTTCAGATGGTTTTAGCGGTGGCGTAACGAAAATGCTACTGAATGAGTGGTTCTTCTACACAGTATCTCATTGTTCCCCATGCCTCCTCCCACCCTCTTCAGCATTCAGCTTGCTTTAATTTTTTTGATGAAGCGAGCGAACAATCGTTATGACGCAAATTGTATTCTTTAAAAAGAATAAAGAGTAGATCAAGAATGGTGAGAAAGTTGTTATCAATTTCGGTTATTGTTTTTTCACAAAAGGAAGTCTGCCAAGATTCAGGCTCTAAACTCTGAAGTTAGAAGAGTGAAGAAAGCAATATAGTAATTGTGATGACTGATTTCTACCCCTTTCATCTTTTATACTCCTTGTCACTATTTGCTCTGAAATTGGAGTTATGAAAGGAAATCCTTCGCCCGAAAAATTTACAAAAGACATATTTCCCCTACAACTTCGCAGAAATAAAGGATACTTTTCACTTCTTTTCAAACTTTGCATGACAGTTTGCATTCATGATAATTATTTGCTAGTACATACGTGCATAACGAGAGCACACATGGATTTGGAGCAATTACTTGGGATATTTTATGCATACTAGCAATCAACCAAGATGTAGAAAAGTAGCAAAAGCAGGTCTTAATGAGAACATGCGCTACAAGATGTACATTACGGCAACTTGATTAAATCTCCGTGACCTTTCTTGTTCGTTCACTTTAGCAGATGCACAAAAGTGAAAGTTTACTCAAGTCCCAACACAACTTCTTTGCACGCTTACGACTGCAAGAGAGTCCTCTTAGCTTCATAATGAACAAGAAATAATTATTTTCCAAGAAAGGGAAAGTACAGATAATAAATGAAACGATGAGTTCATGTCATGCTCCCTCGCTCTAAAACTTCTGTGCAATTGTCAACAGCCCCGCGAAAGTTATTGCTTTATATTTGAAAACATTTTTCATTAACTGCATCATTTGTATAAAGGTAAAATATAGAAGGATTTTGGCTCTTAAGTTTGGCTGACTACAGAATATCAAAATTAGGTTACTAGACAAAAACCATTTTAAACTTATATCATATTATGGGAATCGTACGCCTACTACTTTTGTCCGTGCTTGTGGTTTTTGCTATAGTTGATTCTAATATTTTCGCTTGATTTTAAAAATTATTTTCAGACTAAAGCAAAGATGGAAACAAACCGTGTTGTCCAGTTAGCCGGAGTAATATTCTGTCTCGTTCTAATCATTTCGGAAATGTGCTACTGCTACCCACCTTCATACTACTCTTCTGATGAGGAAAATACGGAACAAGGTAAAGTGCACTAGAGAACCTTTATGCAACTAGATCCACTACAAAGTGTTTCAACCCGAATGAACCTCTACGTATTTTTGAGAGATTATGTACCCCTTGTGCAATATTATGAATCAGTACTTTTGATATGGCGTCGGCTTTGAAAGCAAACCTCACTGCAAAAACTTACCTAGGGTTTTATGTGTCTCTAGACTAGACCATCTAGCATTAAAATGGAAGAAACACCTACATGAATTCAAAATCTTTATGCAAGCTGGAAAAAATTGAATCTCATTATTGATTTGACAAGACTAGACATTTTATTCACGAGCTCAGTCAGGCATGGTATAATGTGAAGATAGTGGAATGTATGTAGGCCTCAGCATTTGAAATATAGCACAAAATAAGATATATGTAGTACAAGCTTACTTTTTGATTCACAAAACAATTGACTATGAATTGATGAAGAGCTTTATTTTTATTCTGATGCTTTAAAAATTGTATGTAGACATGGTCTATAAGTCATTCATTCCTTTTCAACCTGGAACAGGAAATAATCATCACGCTTCCCTGACTCACAAGAAGAAATAGTAAGATAAAAAGCGCATCAACAAGATACATTTTGTAACTTTCCATAGGATATTTTGCAATAGTAATTTTGGAGGCATCTTTCAATGTTTTCAATGGAATTGTTTTCAAGTTAGACAGCGACTATACTTTATTATAAATTTTCCTCGTTATTGAAACAATTCTTTGCTGACAGACACATGAACCAACTAGGAAAAAAGTGAGGTATGTTGGTATGTATATACCTAAATACTACGGGCAATGTGAGACGGATGGAAGTAAGGTGCTAAAGTAAATGTAGGTACCTATGTAGGGACTTGACATTACACAGAATAGATCCTCCAATTATATGGAGTCACTCGCCGTGAAACTATACAATTAGTATATGAGTGTGAAGCACCCTTTGACACATTAAGCATTTCGAGTAGCTGACAACGTACAAGGTCGAGCAGTAAGAGGTTTAACTTTCACCAGTGGTTGACAGTGCATGTCTTATCACACCATCGTCAAATACATAGAGGCTGACATAATAAAATAATAATAATAATATATGAAGGACGATACATTATATTTTTTAACACAAAACTAATAAAAATTGTGTACACTTTGTCAACAAATAGCCTGAAAACTCATTAATAATTAAATTCGGAGACATAAGGAATTTAACGAGTTGATTTGATTGGCAAATGGAAGAACACCACAACCCCATATATATGTTCATAATGAAAATGATAATATTCATTTTCAGTTCGTTCGTAGTTCGTATAGATGTAAAACGTAACCATCACTTGAAACCAAATGCATAAATGCCAACATGAAATTAAAGGTAGTGCCAGTTATAACAACGCCCACCCCGTCACATGCACTTCCTTTCTGGTATCCAATTATGTCTGTGACTATAAAACAGTGGGATCTTAGCCAACGTGAGAGCGTGTACATAATTAGAATACAAGGACAAAAATGAAATGCTAAGTTAACTTCGGTTTGAATGTTGTACTCAATTAATTGTACAGAATTCTTGTCACGGCAATCGTGAGAACCCATCCAACTGACAGCACTCACAGTCAACTTAAGTTACAATGTCAAGCTGACACTTGGTTTCCCAAATCTTGTCATTGTTGTTTCCAGCAACTCGAAATTATTATTAGTGGGGAGTGGGAAAAGATTCACAGAAGTGACCCTATTTCTAATGAAATACGACATATATAATCTGTGAAAACGAACCCGAGGAAAATGAAATGATGCATCATATTTAGTCCGCCTGACTTAAGGAATTCCCTTATTTGGGTGATATGTATTTCAGCAGAGGTTACCAATGTAAATATAGTTTATCGATTAAGGGTATCCAAAATACTTTTTAGCATTGCGTCTCTGTTGTGGCATATATTTGTCTCCCTTTGTGGTCTTGTGTGTTTTATGAGAAAGATCGATGATCGACTCCCATTAACTTCACCTAACCAAAATTGAAATAGATCATTTAAAGAACACGCAAAACCTGTTTGTTCTCTTGCGTGGTTGTCCTTATCGTTATAATCGAACTATGCAGGATATAGTATTTAATATTATATATATTATGTATATCGTTTCGTGTAGGCGAAAAGTAAGGCGAGAGAATTGTTAAGTTCTCCAGAAAACCACTTTTCCTTAAGCTTTACTCTCTAATGTATATTTTATGTGCGTCTTCCTCAGGGATTCGTGAGATGCTTGATGATTGGGAACGGCAAGGATTGATCCACTCCCTTATTCCAAACAAAGCGTATTTCCCCAGCTCTAGGAACAGCGTCAGTAGTAGCAGCAATATTGGAATTGGACACGAAATTATGACAAGGAAATCCCCAAGATCAGGCAGCAATAGCAATCTACGACTTCGCTACGGAAAGAGGAGCAACATGCCCCGATTTGAGGTGATGGGCATGTCTGGAGGTGCTGAAGAAGTGAAAGCCGGCAGTTCCAGGTTTGGTATGAATGATGCAGCTGCAAATGGAAAGAGTGGAAATTGGAAGGTAAAGGAAAACAAAATGCATGCTTGCTATTTGAA
This sequence comes from Willowsia buskii, assembly GCA_034700685.1. NCBI lineage: Eukaryota > Metazoa > Arthropoda > Collembola > Entomobryomorpha > Entomobryidae > Willowsia > Willowsia buskii. The sequence continues at coordinate 74,314 of JAQIXW010000024.1, read as the reverse complement.
ATCTCATGTGATTGTTGGCAGTATGCACTAAAATAGTTATTGTTTTCAGATCGACAGTGAGCTAGAATGAAGCTAGAATGTGAATGGAAAATTCATGATTTTACGTTTAATGAAGGGGTGGGGCAAGATTGAAGATACAAATGAATGAGTATGGGCTCTTTTACCAATTTTTGATTGTGAGATTGCAATTCAATACATTTACGGCGATAAGTTCTAAAGAATGATTTTTAGACCATGATTAATAGTAGTCGATAACCTAGATACTGTACCCAATACTGTACATAATCTCCTTTAATATGAGTAATATATAATTAATGTTATTTTTTAGTTATATGAATCGGACAGTTTTGTGACGATTTATTTTCTGTTCATGGTAACATCTTTTATTCTGTATGAGGCCATCACTAAATTGACTGTATGTCATTGTTTTAGCAAGTAAAAACTACCTCAATGTCAATGAATACCTACAATTAGTCGTTACCCTTGTGCATACTAAAAGTAATAATGATATATGCTTGAAAATAATAAAAGAAGTATACTCGTTTTCCATTTATTTTAATAATGTTTTTATTTCTCTTTTTATATCATAAACATTAACACTATTAATGATAGAGAATTGATTATTATTATTTTTCACTCACCGAAGCTCTGAGACATTATCATCACCTTTGACGTATAGATATTCATATATTTTGTGTAATAACTTTAAATGCATTGGCTTTCTTTATCCATATACATTTCATCGTTATTTTGTGGAATAAACGGTAATAATGTAGGTCGGTATGGTATCAATAATATGTTTGAAAAGTTTGTGTTTGTAATACAAATATTTTGATTCTTTTTTTTCAGCTTATTCTTTTCTCGACTTAATATTTCTCTGTCACTGTACTGACAGACTCAATAGTAAAAACTTTGGTATGTTCCAGTAATTTTCTTGTAATATTTAAAAACATTACTTTTAATCATAATACGTAGATAGGTAATAAATGTAATAATCTTACCGTCGAAACGTTAATAAATTTGGTTTTGAGTTCTAGCCACTATTTCCACCATCATATCCCATAACAATTATAACAACAAGAATAAAAATGCAGAGTAGCGATTCGTAAAACATTCTATATGACTACCACTAGTTTTAATAATACAAAGTCCTTTTTCTTTTTCAAATGTCAACAATTAACTAGCTACCTGCCACTATTACATGCATTCTTATAACTTTCGAACAAGAAAAACAATTTTCATAAGTTTCATATATCAAATAGACCGGTTTAAGTCATTCTGGTATATGGGGATGGATCATGACTGTACGAACAACGATACTAAAATTTGGAAGTTACAAAACTAAGTACTAATAATAAATAATTAACTTCAGTTACAAATGTACATTTTCTAGCGATCATGAATGGCACAATATAGTGGAACTGGCAAAAGTCGAAAATTCGTACCGTCTGTGGTGGAGTACAATACGAGTGAAGTGGGCATTTCATAAAACATGTTATAAATGCAAATTGTACTAAAATTAGATACTAACTGACAGAATATGCCAGCGGTGTAACCACAGTATATTTGAATGATAAAATGCGCGATACAAATGAATATTCTAGCGGTTTCGACACATTAAGACAAGATTAAGTAAAATAAGGAGACCGTTAAACATACAATTGGATAATTCTAAACATATATCTCATTAAATTGTTAATATAAAGTACACAAGGAACAATACAAAATTTCCATTAGCGAAGCTAAATGGCTTAAAGTAGAGTATAGACAGACCTCTGTCTCATCTTGAATCAGTAAATTGACAATTATTATTGCTGTTTTCATGTTTATTATTTTAATTGACAACTTTTCTATTCTATTCTACAGTTTAAACTAGCTAAAATAGGAACAATTTAGTAAATCCTAAATATCCTAAACATCAACAACTATGGACCCGCCATAAAATGAAAAATGTATACCTATTATGCATAGTCATTCATAAATGCTTTGGTAGACAATAGAGCTCCACTTGAGTTACAGAAAAAGAAAAAAATACTTTCAGGTTTCACCGGGAACTGACATTTAACAACAATTGCAATCAACTATGTCAACAATAAAATATATAATGACAATATATTAACAATGACAACAGTTATTCGTAATCGTAGACTAGGAAGTAGTTTAAGGATATATCCCTAATATACATACATATCATATATACATTCCCCTAGAAATAGAAACTTACGGTATGGTTTAATAGGACAAATATTAAAGAACAGCGAATCGCATCGAATTTTTCTGATTACATATGATTTGAATCTTAGCCGATGTCTAAATTTCTTTATTCCCTTCTATGTATATTTTTGCTTACAGAGGAGGGATAATATTTTATGAATGAAATGAAGTTAAGTTCTGTTTCGGTTGAAAAATCACTGTTGCCATGGAATTCTATTATCTATATGATGTATACACACAATCGCCATGATGATAATTAGCCCTTTTTATATAAATAATATCGATTTGTTAGGAATATAAATCGTAAATATGGATATCCATTATGTGTATAAACGGTCGTAATATTTTTAATATGATTATTTTGCGGATCAGCTTGTACTTGAGTCATTCGTTTTTATGCTAACCCTATAATATTAACTTCGTAAAATAAAATATCAGCAATTTTTTTACATCATTCAAATCAACGAACGCAAGTGCGAAGCGAAGTCAAAACTAATTAAAACTCAATTTAACATCATTGATGGTAACAGTAAAAAACCTATCATCCGAAACATTTTAATTTCATTCGGAATTCTAAAAAGATAATGTGTATGAATGTTGACAAGTTTAAAAAACACCTTCCGAATCGAATCAAGTTTTGTCCTTTTTGGTGTTCGAATTATGTTTATAATAAAATATATTTAAATAGCTCGTACACGGTATTCATACTTTCTCCCATCTAAATTCTAGGATACATACATACAAGTTACGCACTATGCAAATTTCTAAAACTACAAAGTAGAAACAAGATTTAGAAGGATTAAAACCTTTAAAAAATACTCATTTTCCTCATAAAAAATGATCATCTCTGTTGCTTACCAATAATATGGGCTCTTGAAGTATACTTTTCTATGCAAGTGTTAGGATTACATATTTTATAGCTTAGCGTACGTCATATAATCAAAGCTAATGTTAGTGATTAAGGTAGGACGACCGGTTATTTCGACAAAATCACTCTTACGAGCTAATAGTCTCCAATGCATTATTATTAAAAAAATGCACACTGGCCTCTTGGAACATTTGGATACACGTTATATATAATTGTTTCTGTTTCTGAAGATCGTAGTAATGCAATGCAACCATGAGGCTGGCGTCAGTTCAGAAGGATAACTTAACAAGTTGAATGATAATGACATTGATTTCCAACAGAATTGGATAAGGAAAGGGATGAATAAGAAACATCGAAGCTGCGTTAAGAACACACGTGACTGAATTTACATTCCTTCCGGTTTGGGGATTGTAGTGTCGTAAGAGCGTATAAGCTGAGATTGGGTGACCACGCCATGCTCCTCTTGAGAAAATGCATAGCCATCTAAAATGTGAACATTGGAAATCCCCAGATTAGAATAAGGATAATTAATACTTAAACGATCATAGTAATTGCCATTGACCACCAACAACAAGCGTTGAGACAGTACAAGTAAACTGTTCCAAGAGAGATTATTTTTTGAAGGAGAACATAATGAAAGGTCAAGGTTGGGTAAGTGATGGAATAAATGATAATTACATCTTTTTACAAACAAAACGTCAAAGTCCATTTATGAGGTAGCGATTTCAAATAGTCCAAAAAGCAAAAACGGAAGTAAAGTCAGAAGTCATTACTTGAATATATTCAGTAGTGAGAAAAAATACACACACCCTTGAAAGCCTTCATCAACTTTAAATTACAACTTAATTATAATCTGCATGGCCTTATGCATGTTTTCGTTCAACATTAAATAGTATTTGAACAGTAAAGTAATGTAGCTACCACGTAAATCGAGTTAGAAGAATTAGAGAAGTTAAGTCATACAAATGCTAGCTGCTTTACACACACGAACATAAATGTTAAATGTTGAAACAATCTGGTTTCAAGTACAAACTTTGAATAAAAAATAGATGAAATCCATGCGCGTATGCAAATTTTGCATATGCACTAAAATATCAGAGTCGAGTCGGGTTCCATCATCCGTCGAAATTGAAAACATCGAAGGTCGAAGAAATTAAATAGAAAATAAATTGCTTTGTGTGATAAATAACTTACGAGACAACTCCATGTCGAGCACATGGTCAGACGTGGTTCGTCTGAACACATTCCTCACATTTCGCAATAAACGGGCAGTTTCACTAAGTCTGTTGACGAGGTGGTGCGAAGTTTGGAAGTAGTAGTGAAGACAAGTGGAAATCAATAACCAATAAAATAAAGAAACAAATCGAGAACACTTAATAGGATAGTCGAGATAATACAGTCATTTTATAAAATACTCGCTCTTTTCCCAATTAACGAAGCAGTAGTTCACACAAGAGATAGAGAACACATTGTAGCAGCGAACACGAAGATCAGCAAAGAGTATATTGCGGTTTTCAAAAACTAATTATAGGTATTTCTAATTATTTTTCGTAATTTGAATTTGCATAATACTGCTTCTAGAAAGTAGGCACACATAATATTGACATAGGTAAATTTATATTTTGCAAAGACAAGCCACACGCCGATTCAATCGTCATTTAAACTGGTGGTGGCTGCTATCACTCATGAAGAAAGCAATTAATGTGTAACGAATTTAATGCTGACTGAGTGTCTAAGTTGGTTGGATCGTTAAATTTGTTGTTGGCTGATTCCTAAATCATTTAGAAACCTATCTACACCTAACAAGAGATAATATTCTAACTGTTCCGATAATGAATCATTTTACTAGCGGCGACCTCACATGAACCTGCTATACTCGCATCACATCCAAAATTGGCAAGAGTAAAAGAGTGTAAAGAAAGGGGGTTCGAAGGAGTTTAAGGGCTGACAATAGTAAAAAACACGGGGCATTGTAAGATCATTAAAAATCTATAACTTAATCTCTATAAAAATGCTCATCTTTCGTTATAATTTTAAGAAAATGCTAACTACATAGTGAATAGACAATTACATGATATTTACAGCAAGCAAGATTGTTTCTATAAATTGAATGAGATATCTCTAGTAGTATTTGCAATCTCAGCTCTAGGCTAAAACATTGCGGGCCACATTCAAGAACATTCATTAAATATTATGCACATGTATATAGTTTTGAAAACCAGGCCATAATACAGTAACGGACTATATGGTCAGCAATATAAGAGTAACTACAATAACAGAAAAGTTATTACATTAAATTCATGTGTGGCTAAGTAAAATGTTTTGATTTACTCTAATAAATAATGCATCATTCAAGTCAGTGTACAGTAAAAACCTCTACCAAATTCAATTGAATAAATTTTTTGTTCGCACAAACTGCAACTGCGTTTTTGCACTAGCGGTACAACATTGAACAGAAAACAAAAGGTTAAGGTGTAAATCCACTTTAATTGTTTATACATTAGCGAAAGACACGTTGTCGACATGAACACTAGAAAGCCAGCTTGCAAGATTTATCATCAGTCCAGTAGTAAAAATGTTTTTTGAAATGTTATTAAAATGAATAATATGTACTTGTTTCCATTATGTCAAATAAATATTTTTAAAGAAATTAAAGATGATTTCGATAGTAGAAATGCAGTTAAGTAGTGAAGTAATTAAAGTCAAGTCCAGTACAAAAATTTTCACAAAAACATCTATTAAAAATTTATCCGAATGGAAAAAGAGGGTGCCAAGGAAAATGTCTAGCAATACAATAGGAACGGTGGTCAGGTAAAATTACTCATTTCATCATTATTATATACATATTTATGAAATTGTCTATGTCTACTAGGTAAATCAACTACACACTAGTGAAAATAGTTGGTTTTTCTCTAAGGTGAATACTTTGGAATACTTACAACGCACAAGTTGTCCAAGAACATGCATGGGTCTGTAAACAAAATTCAGAGTCACACAAAGATATCAGCAGAGAAGAGAAAATTCAATTTCAAAAAGAATATCAATTATCCCATCCAAGAAAAAAAAGTCATAAAACCTCACTAAATAAGACACTAAAATAGAAACATTTTTAAGTCTATAAACGAATGAATGTAAACAAGCATAAAGGTATGTTTTTATCAAGAAGAAGTAGAATAGAAAAGTATTTACGTACAAGAAAACTGCACAGCCTTTAGTAATTTAGCTAGTAGTGGCAACAGGCTGGTAGTAGTAGTAGTAGTAGTAAAAGTAGTAATTAATGCAGCATTTTTTTCGTTTAATTACTACATAGTCATAGAAAACGAACAAACTTTTCAAATCTTGTCACGCACATATTTTTGACGCATTACGACTTTCACAAGCACATTAAAACTAGGAATCAATTAAGAACAATTTACCTACTGCAACGAGAAATGCATATAAACTTAAAAGAGAGCAGATATTATATAATTGATGAAGTAGATCAGACTATGGGGAACAGAATAGAGATCGAAGAAATGTATACGTTCATAGGATACAATTTTAAAATCACTAAACAGTGGAATGGTGTGTGAGCTTATAATATGGTCAATGAATGTCATCAGCCATGAATAAATATCAATGCAGCACCAGCATGAATACCTACATATATGTAGTATGTGCATAGGAATTTTTAAAAACATTAAGTATTATAACTAATTCGACAATGGTGATTTTTGATGTTCACATGCGAAGGTTAAATGATAACACGTTATAGCAAAAGACCTGACTGACCAATGGCGACAGTGAATACAGACAGGACGAAAGCATGGAACTTTGAAACACAGCAGGATGACACTTTCTGGTACCAATATGTAACGATGACGGACAAAGTACGTCCAACAATCTGCACACTTGAACAATCATTTAACCAAGACAACAGGGAAATCGGCAATAAATGATGAAAAATTGCAAGAAAAATATTGCATAAATCGATACAAAAGCCAAACGTATTAAAATATATTAATTGTTTAAAAAATTGATGCGTAATTGATCATGCAATTAATTAATTCCGTCACCTGGTTTGTTAAAGAAATGGGAAACTGTTTAAGAAATTGAATGCTGAAATAATATCCTGAGCGGAGAAGCCGGAAGTACTAGATGGGCTAAGGGATCATCAACAGCAGCAGGTGAGGAGGATGTACTAGTTTGCGATGATGGAGCAGGAGGAGAATGAGCAGTAGCAATAGCGGATGTAGAGCAACCGTCACCATCATCTAGAAAGGCAAGGCTCGTGGTAACGGTCGCACCATCATCAAGGCCCTCGTCATGACCATCGTCATCATCGCTTTTTCCAAATCATACCACAAATTTTAAAAATAAAAATAATAATAGTAAAAAAATCATAAAAATGCAAACAAAAAATCAGTGTAAAATTATTGCAAGAATGTTTAAAAGAATAAACTTTTTATTAACGCAAACTAAAAATAAAGTGCATCCACTTGAATCAAATATTCATTAATTTATAGCTGCCAACGAGTGTGTTGAACGGAATGCTTGCTCAATAGGAGACACATTCATTCACATTATCGCATCAATAAAATAAAATGAAAATGTAATTCATAATTACTACTAATAATAATATCAGGTACACTTTCCATTCCCCGTTCGGGAACGCTCATCTGTGGGCAAAACGATAGCCATACCCAACGAACAATAATAAAATCATTACATAACTTAATAAATAAATCCATTAAGAGCATTACAAACCTCAAACTTAGGCTACAGTAGCGTGAATTCGAGTTTAGTACTAAGCTTAAAGAGGCAATGACAAAACAATTTAGAAGTAACATGTTTAACTAAAAACTAATAACGATGCTAGCAAATAAACATTCAGTTAAATAACAATGAAAACTATACGTAACTAAACAGACGATGCTTTACAACTAAATCTAAGGGCATTTTTTCTGACCAGGAAGTCACTAAATATATGTATCACGTATATATGAAAATATAAGTACTGGGTAATGCTATATAGACGAAAAATTGGCAAAAAGTTCTGATGGTAACAATAAGAATTATTAGGAAAATAACGTTTTAAATCACAAAATGCTGCATATTATGTTAAGTGAAAGCAACGCTAGTAACTTCTTTGGTGCGCTTGTATGTTGCAAGTTATATGCGCCTGCATATAATGTTAAATATATCACTGTTACTTCAAAATTCAAACAAAAAGTAACTTGGTACTAAAATATCGACAAAAGGTTGTTTTAAGGATGGCTAAAAATGTTGTTAAACTATTAGTCATTTTTATATACCTTAAGATGCATGATGTAATTGAGACATGTTCATCAAGCTTAATCAATCTAAAAATATATGAATTAAACATCGCGATTGTCAAATGGCATATGAAAACATACTTCATTTAGTGGATAATACTATGGGTTAGCATTCCAATAAGAAGACTGAGAAAACGTAAAAAGACATTAATCACATTATATTCACATTACCATGCGATAAGATACTTGATTAAATTTAAATAAACGGTTGTTGGTATATAAAAACCCATGCCATTATTTAGTTAGTAACGTTAGTTGTTTTGGAAGTTACTACATCTACTAAATCAGCCTACACTCCGATGACGTTATTATTCTATATTGACTATTTTTAGTTGCGAAAGAAGTGAGCATAGCACGCATGCAAGTAGCAAAGGAAAATTTATTACGCATGAAGGGACACTCATCATTTTATTTTCATTATTTGGGTAAGCACGAGGAATTTTGATTTCTAAATGTTAATCATGTGGGTTTCATTAATTTGTATGTACTGAGCACCAAGCGTTGGGCCAACTTAACAAATAATTTGTAAACAACCTATATATGGGCATTTTTTGTGTATATGATACGAGTACAATCATTTTTTGTGCAGTTAATACAAGACGATTTGTTCATTGTAACTACGAAAGGAAGTCATCACGCGTCATAAGTATTCATTGTACTTCCACTGTGAGAACTTGCAGGCGAGCTTACTGCTGATATATGAGGTACCATATGATTAGCACTATTGGGTGGCGCGGGAGGTCTCAAGCTATCAACGCTTTCTGGCTCGGGAGGAGGATTTTTAAAAACTTCATTTTCCAACCATTGTCGAATCCTGTCTGCCCTGCACCATTCACTTACACGGATTATTCCCCTCCGACGGTGTCTCTGTTCTTTATGATTTTCTCTCCTATCATTATACCCTGTTATCTCAGCATTATTGACATTCTTTCTTTCATTTCGCTGAGCTCTTTCTGTTCTTTCAGTATTTTCATCATCAACATCGAATCGAACTCTAATTTAAACGCAAGTAAATAAAAATCCGTAGAGTGATAATACGCAGACATATTAAAATAAAAAATAAAAAAACATAAATAAATCAAAACCAAAAAACAAACTAAAGACAATACACATACCTGTGCTTCTCCTGGCTGAGGAGAGAGCTGGGATCCTTGTTCAGAACTTCACATTGACGAAATCTCTCATCTAAAGATAGGAACATTGTCCCTTCAATACTGAAAGAAAAATACAAAAGGAATTAACCATTAGTACTTGTCATGAAAATCTGTGATAAAATTACAGTTTTAAATGCAGTTGAAGAATAACTAACTTACCCTTTCTTAACGATGTCTGGTATTAAGGTAGCCATAGGTACGATGAACAATCCAATGTAGAACACTGGCGAGGAGAAAACCATGTATGCAATCCCAACAATTTCCGCTCCCAACGGAAGAAATCCGTACACATAACTGTACGCGCTAAGAAATATGACCCACAGAAGAATCGAACCCCAGATGGCAAGATGGGTAAACATGGTCCAAGATTTCGTTTCCAATCCACTTTTGAAACTGACCACAATCACGACGTACTGTTTGGAAAAGGAAAATCAGTTCATATTAGTAACTATACAAAATAACATGAAAAACTTGTCCAAAGTGTAAAATGCTCACAGTGTAAATAAAATTTCCCAGAACTAGATAGCCTCCTTCTTTGCCATGCTCCCAAACAATTCCAAAGTTGACTATCCACATGGAAAACCAAAAGAGAACCATGGAGTGCAGAACGGAATTGGCAACCCAGATGAAAAATAACTTGAGGCCAAAAGCATTTTGGTTTGGTTTATAAAGAACAGGATAACGAAGACGTATCTCTTGGCTGCAATGCCGCTCAAATATACCCATTGCGATCGGCTGAGCACACGTGAAAAACTACAACAAATAAAAGACAAAAAAAAAATTTTCTTGTGAGTTAAATAAGTTCAAAGTTCAATAATACTAAAATAGATAAGCAAGTGTCATAAGTATGCTTACCATGTTGTAGAAACCGATGGTCCATCTCTCAAAAATGATTTGGCCTGACCACGCAGAGTAAATGGCAAACCAGAGCTCAATGATGTAAAGACATATATTTTTGTAGTAACTGTAGAAAATCAATTTGCACATTCGATCGTAGTTCCATGCTCCGTGCACAAACAACAACTTTGTGAGATAGTGAAACTGAGCAATGGCATAGTCGGAAGCACACGCTGCCTGAAGACCTTCAACCCCTGAAATACCGATGCCCACATGAGCTTTCTGAATCATGGCCACATCATTTGCTCCATCTCCGATGGCCAATGTTACCGCACCAGTTTGTTGAGTTACGTATTCTACAATCTACATTCACAAGAAGGAAATAAATAAAAGATGATTAATTAAATTGGCTTCATAGTCTCTCATGTTTTACAATAATAAAAATATCAAAACTATTTACTTCTGCTTTTTGGATGGGCGAAGCCCGGCAACAAATAACAGCTCGACAGCTACAGCATAAATCTAGAAAATCTCGACGTAAATCACAGGTAAGGGCGTATTTCAGTGTTTTTCCATCAATTATCACGGCAGCGTCGTTTTCTTTAGGAAGAGTTTGGCTATTGTCTCGAGAAAGAGCATGGATGTAGCCCAAGATGCACTCCCGTGTTGCCTGTATGATAGCAAAATATTATATTTCTAACTAGTATTTACTCAATTCAATCACTTCTTCACCATCATCTTTACATAAATTGTACCGAAAAACTACTTACATCTAAACTATCGCGATTGATAACTAGTAACTCCATTGATTGATTTAGTAGACGACACGAGTATCCAATGTTGATTGCAGTCTCTTGTTTGTCTCCAGTAAGAACCCATACACTTATGCCAGCTTTTAAAAGAGAAGCAATTGTTTCGGGAACCTAAAAAATCAATGCATAACGTTTACTTAAATGCTTGCAATAATAATTCACTTTCAGCATCACAAAGGTGCACAAAGGTAGTATAGTTTACCCTATCCTGTAACTTGTCTTCAATCGCGGTTGCTCCCAGTAACCGCAAATCCATTTCGATAAGATTTGATGCTTCTTCGATTTTTAGCTCGCGGTTGTGAATGGATGTTGATGCTTTGTGATATGTTTCTCGCCATTCCTATAAAGCAAGATTCCATTCCCGTGATTATTTTGTATCTAATTATGATTACAAGATATCGCTCTGAATGGTTTTTTTTTTAATTCATACCTCATACGCTTGTGGAGATATGTCTGTCACCGCGCAGCACAGTGTACGAAGTCCTTGTGTAGCAAACTCCTCGAGATGGTCCTGAGTCTGCTTCCTGATGGCTTCAATTTCTTCGGAAACGTTGCCCACAAGTCGTTCATAAATGACGGAGTCAGCTCCTTTGCAGTATAACCTAATCTTTCCATCTGGAGCGCGCACAATAACTGACATTCTCTTCCGTGTAGACGTGAACTCAAGAACATTCAAAATTTCATACTTTTCTGTCTCCGCTAACGCTTTGATCTCCACATAGCTTGGCGTTCTCGTTTCAAATACATAACCTAAGTTTCTGGCACCATACACGAGAGCTCGCTCGTCGGGTGAGGCTGCATGATATATCACGTCTTCACCATTGGCGTAATCAGGAATCACAGTATGACAAACTGAAAGCAAAATCAGGAAATCTCGAATGTCTGCGCGTGTGGCCTCATCATTATGGAGGTTATCAATCAACTCGTTGTTTCCACCGAACAGATTTTCAGGTAAATACATCTTTCCACCCACAGTGCATCCTTTGAATTCCATGATGTTTCTTGTTAAAGTTCCCGTCTTATCAGAAAAGATGTAACGAACTTGACCAAGCTCTTCGTTCAAGTTAGATGTTCGAGCCATTGCGGGTGTATCACTTTCCTCATGATACATATCTTTGTCCCAGTTAATGAACAGGGCTTGAATAAAGCGAACCACTTCGAGGGTCACCGTTAGCGAGATTGGAATAAGGTTGTTGTACAATATCACAAAGGTTAGAATGTTATACAAAAAATGGAGAGTCCTTTGTCCAAACCCTGTTAGAGAAAACCAAAGCATAAAGATTCATATAAAAATGGTCAATGGCTAATACAAGTTATGAATTATTAAAACTTTTCAATATAGTGAATTAAAAGCATACCAGCGTTTGCAAACTCTTGCACGGATGGAATGTAGCCGACCGTGCTGTTATTAGCCAATGTAACAGAAAAAACGGAAGAGAAGAACGCGACTAGAATAAGAAGAATAAACAACATAATGATTTGGGTATTTGTGAGCTTGTCTACAGTGGATCGCTTTAACGGGGCTGCGGTAGAGTTTTTCATCAACTTTGTCTCATGTCCTGTGTATACTACTTGGCCAAAAATCCAGGTGGTATTTTGTAATTTAGCACCACGGAGAAGTATTTGGTCAGGTCCTATAGCTAGGTCCCTATACAGATACATATAGAGACACAGTAAATCAATCACGAATGAAAAATATTTAAAAAAGCACTATTTATACAGCATTTAAATACTCAAAATTGTTAGTTTGCAACTTCAAAACCTTACATTACAGTTATAAAATTTTAAATTAATTCATGCAAAAATGTTCAATTAGTTTATTTGACAACTTTTTCAAAACTAAAGCAAATCAATTTTTATAATGTAGCTACAATAAATAGTAAAATTTTGCTAGGTTATAGCCTCACCCTCCATCGTTCAGCCTCAGTTTGCCAGCAAACTCGTATAAGTGCCGGTTTGGAAGTTCACATTCAAGAAAACCTGTCAGACTACTCAAGTCTTTCGTTTCAAGTAGTCCAGCAGTTTCTGGAAGTCCTTGTCTCACTTTCAAATTTGTTTCCCCGTCCAAATTAGATGTTTCAATGTAACACAATCCCTGAGGCTCGCTGGAGGAGTACAGCAGGAGATCCGCGGGAAAGAACGTCTCGTTTTTCACTTTGACAAAATCTCCAACACCAACATTACGCCACTTCACCCACTGCCAGTACCCACTTTTCAACACTTCCACCTCCCGATTATTAATCTCAGAGTCAGCTCTATGTCGTTTCTACAAAAAATAAATAAACATCAAAATTAGTTTGACCGAAAAAAAGTATACCCTAAGTATACTTCTATTTCTATGATTTATTTAATTACAAACTTACAATATCTTCAATTATTTCTTTGATTGCAGACACGGATAGTATAAATATGAGAGGCACCAAAGTGGTGTACCTTCCAGTTGGAGAAACATCAGGAATTTGCTAGAAAACATTAAAAAAATATTCTTCATTAGATCTCTGTCTTATGCCCACGGTTGAATCTTTAGATTGTGATTGTTTGATCTTAATTGCTACTTACTTGAAGGAGAGCGATCGTTAAGAAGAATATATTAGAGTATCGACGGAATTGTTCAAATAGAAAAGAAGGCAAGAAAGACCATATCGAATATTTGGCAGTTGAGATCCGATTCCCAAAGAATTTTTCTCGCTGTGGAGCATTGATATTGATAACGCGGGTTCGGGAGTCGCTAGTACCAGGCGGAGCATTCCCCTGTGGTGCGGTTGACGTTCCAGAAAGTGACGGTCCCGGAGGCTCCGTACCATTGCTAAGGTCGTCTTCAGCTATTAAAAAAAAGAAAGAAAGAATTCATTATCACCACACTTTCAGGCTCTAAGACAATATTCATCTTCATTTCTTATTGATTAATTCGATTTTGCTCATTTATTGTACCACGTGGGCGACCCAGCAAGTTCGAAAAGTAATCCGACCCTCTTCTCTGGAAACGATCTAGGAGATTTCGAAACTCCATTGCTATCCACGCTAGCTTTAACCTGAATTCACCAGTTGTAACCAAGACCACCACAACAACCAAATAAGCAAACAAACAAGGTTTATTTTCCACTTCTAAGTTTCCAAAATTTATCTAAAGCGTTTAGTGATGACACGTGACTATTTTTTCAAGTGGTAGTAGTGTGCCGTTTCTCCAATAATTGATTAACTCAGTTTTGTTAATAAAATCTGCCATCTACCCTCTAGTAATTATTTACATTCACTACTCTACCCACCAACACCTGACTTTCACTGTCAACTGATCTAAGGTGCTTTCTACTTTCTCTCTACAGTTTTCTACTTTTCTATGAAAGTGCGTTAGTGTTCGGGATCACCACAACAACCACCACCAGCATCACCTGGAGTACACCTTCCATGAAAAGAAAGCAGTGCCCCCGGAGTTCCTTGAGTCCATAGAAAATGTATCCGGTTGCATTGATACTGATGATTTATTTCTACTTACTTTCTCTTTAGATAAAACATTTATAACAACATGATTTATGAAAAATAGTAAATACTATTTTTTTGAGACAACTGTCTCCAAGCACCTAGGAGAACAGATTGCCAAAAATAGTTGTCTCTTTCAGTATTTAAATTCCTTCCGTATATGATTACGTAGGGAGAAAGGGGAGAAAACTAGTACAATTGCTGCTATATAAATGAAACAGACATAGTTCATCCCAATTGGGATTGGAACAGTATAGAATCATAATAACTACCGCCATATAGCCATTCTTTGCTTCATTTTTCTAGTGAATCAATGCTAAATAAGGCGAAACAGGAGGAAAGACAAGACAAGAGGAAAAGACACGTACTCTATTTCCATTATTATTAGCACCACGCCAGCAACACCATTCCAAAAAATAACTTTCCTATCTTTCCTTCTCTTTTTACCACTTGATGTCCATACGTGAACAAAATAAAGCACTGGAGAAGGTTTCCAGCACTAGCTGTAACCCTTCTTGTAGGTAGTGTCTGTGCTGGTCTTTTCTTCTTCTTCGTTTCGTTTCCTCCTCCTCCTTCCATATAGGCAGCATGTCACATCTTTCAGACATACGTTAAACCCATAAAAACAACAAGACCGTCAGAGGAAAGACGGAAGCAACTTCTCCGTAATCTATATTGTACCATTACCTCATATGTGTTTGGTGTTAGTGCGAGCGTGTATGCATGTACCAAAAACGCATCTTTGGTTGTTGCCAACTTCAATCTTCTCCCGTCTCCCGACCATGTAAACTCTTACTCTGCACAACTTTTCTTACATCTTTTCCTTGTTCTTAACTTTTAAGATTATGAAATCCTCTGACTCACTTGCATTTATTTGCTTTGCATTTTAAGAAATGGTTTTATAAACACAGGTAAACATTAAAGCATTACTCCATTCAAAAAAGCAATAGGTTTTCCTAATCAATATCCACCTGCTAATTATGCTGACTGTACATGGACATCTGTCCTTGTGCATACATAATGTATATTATTATTATTATTATCATCACATTATATCAATTACATGTCAAATAGGTCTTTAAAATATTCACGCTTTTGTTCATTGTCATAGGCATCATAAACTGTGTCATTATCCTGCTCTCACCTACACTTTTGCTGTAAGCCTATACTATACTTACAGGATATTTCGATGCAGCGAGCTACACAATTCGTTATAACTCAGGGTTTCCATATGAATACATTGCGTTGAACATTACGTACGTAGGATTTAGGGGAATATGTACCACAATTTACGAGGAAAAATGAACGATACACTACATTGCTATTATACCATCACCAGTACCACAAAAAAAGAAGAAAAAAGAAACAACGCAATATAATATAATACATATGTACCTTCTTTCACTCCTGTATCCTAGTTATTTGTACATGCTCTTCTTTTACAAAAAGTCAATATTATCGATCTCACTACTACATAGTAGTATTTTGGAGGTTCCAACTTGGAACCAAGAACAGCGCCACACACTACTAAATTACGGTTGCCTCCACACACACATCTTGCTAGGCACATAATATGTATGTATTTGTAGAGAGTGGCAAGCAATGTTTTCTTCTACTAACATGGGTAAGTTGCTGGCGTCGTGCTAGCCAGCAGAATTTCTCCAGTATAAAAGCTGCCCGTTTTCTCTCAGCTCCGTCACTTCTTTCTTTGTGGAACAACTTTCACTACTATGTGACACCACCACCAACTTCATCATCATCATCATCTCATTATAATAGCGATGCCTGGCTGGATGCTTGCTATCTTTATTTTCATCGTCATCATCTTTATATGTCGACGAGAAAATAAACTTTCCTTTTGGCAAAACAAAGACAATAAATAAAAATGGAAGGGAATCCACCACACCACTTTGCATTGCCATCAAGAAAACCATGATAGGATGATGCTGCGGTACTTGTACATCCTTTAATTTTTCTTCTGCAAGAGAAAGTTGATCAAGAACAACAGACGTTGAGTCCTTTCTAGTCGAAAATGGTACTTTCTACCCAGTCATTAGGAATTTCCCTTCCCCTGCAAGAATACTGACAATAAGTACGCAGAGCTGGTGAAAGTTTGCATTCGAAGAAGATGCAAAGACGATGATAATGAGTGTGTTGATAAACAAGTTATTTCGTTTTTGTTTATAAAGTAGTTCGATAATGATGATTATACTGGCATTTCTTTTAGGAGCAGCAGGATGAAAAGGAGAGACGGAAAAGGGCACGGTGGTGGTATACATGTTACCACCACCGATGGGGAAATGTGAGATATTCATTAGAGTTTCTGATTGAATTTACCAATACGACGGAAATGATGCATTGCAGAGAAAGATATTAGGAGGCTTTTTAAAAGACAGTTAAAGATGACAAAACTTTGTCTACCTTCCCATTCAAAATCTCCAATCTACTTATCCAACATCTTTACATTACATCATTATCCAACACACAGCATTCAATCTAAGTAATGCATTATATATCATCAAACTCATGCATAAATTATAAGCATATCCTATCATCCTATATTTTCTATTCACTATTGTTCCCAGACTTTTTACGTCCCTTTTAGCAGTAGCACTGTCTCATGTAATCCGTTTAAAAGTGTCATCATTCGTCTCGTTGACGTTTCTGTTTTGATCGTTGAAAATGGAAAGCACATTATCATCCCCATATCATCTCTTCTCGTGTCTGATGTTGGAAGCAGGATGTAGAGCTTGCGGTGGTTGCCGTGCGAAATGAAATATTCTTGTATAATATAGTATTATTAAGGTATTCATATAGGTTAGGTATGCGTCGATCCCTACTATAAAATGACATCAATCCATTTGATTACACAGACGATGAAGCTGACGATATGACAAGTCAAGAGACGACTATGACAAGCAATGAAGCATTCACTAGATTATGTCCCCGCTGGATATGCTAGAGTCGTAATAATAACTCAATAATCCCCAACTCGTGGACGCTAATGGTGATATTTACGATGCATACTTCAAACTTGAAATGAGAACAGACATGTTGCAAACACTACTGCCTAAGATTATATTCTTCGACTTAAATAAATCCCTTTTTGTCATTCATTATGAAACACACAACCAGCTTGTACAGCAACTAAAATAATGCTTATCATTTATCATGACTCCTCACACCCGTCATGTAACCACCCATAATACATCAAAATAATGTGACAAAGTGGATAATACATCAACTGGTCCACCTGCCTCTTACGACGCCACCACGGATGAGTCATTACTATACATGCAAGTGAAACGTTATATACACCTAATGTCATATCTGTAATCTGTCAGTACCATATGGATATCTCTACTAGACTCTAAAAATGTATGTACATCAGCACATTACATATTATGTCATAAAGATCGTATAGGCGTAAAATATTTAATAGTTATTTCAACAGGATCGGATATACTTGCACCCAAGACATTTTTATATGCATACCGTTACTAGTCCCTTTCTCCGATAATGTAGTGTTAGTAATAGGACTCCTATTAAAACCCAATGAACTTTCCCTTTTATTCATTCATTTTCTCCTCTACTTCTGCTGCCCTTTCCCGCTATTTCCTTCCACCCATTCTACTGATCTGCTCTATATTGTTCTGTATCATATCACTCGTATCACTATCACAAGTCTTCATCTTCACTGAAAACAACTCCTCCATTGTCCCCGTTATCATCACATGACCTTTTCTAAAGGGCAGAATCGACTTCAAGAGATGAGCATTTTACAAGAACACAATGTTCATCATTATGGCTACATAACATCAAGATGACTAACATTTCTTTCTCTTGTGAATTAGTCCCCTTTCATGAGACCATCATCATCATGTATGCTCCACAAAAAGATTATAAAATATTCTTTTTATAATAATCATCATAGTCAGACATACCATTATTCCCTTCTTCATTCTTCCAGAAAAAAATGCCTGGCTGCCTCCTAATGCCTTTCTGTCCATCATTTCAAAATGCCAGCAGCAGTAGTCGTAAGTACTACATAAGCCATTGGCAATCCCACCTTTCCCAGCAGCACTGCCATCACATCACAACTTTTTTTCACCAACCCAAACTTTCTCTGTCAACATGCTTGATGATTATAAAAAGTAGAAGGAATATATTATGTGGGTTTCTTAACTTTGCCTGTCGCATTTTCAAGGGGCGTAGGAAGAAGGAGAAAGATATGACGAGCAGAGGTCTACTACAAACTCGCATACCAATGCATACACGACGACATATTTATCCTGGCACTATGACATACTCCATTTTTTACATTAAATTATCTCCTTAAAATATTATCTTCATGTCAAAAAGCTGTCACAAAAATGCCATCATAGTTGGCATGTATGGCTCCCCAAATCTACTCTACTTGTCCGCCTATTCAATAAACAGAGAGTTGTTCTTTCCCTTTACATGCGCCCTGGTGAGTACAAAACGTTTTCACTAAATACAAACATTTGGTAACAGAAATACAATCCAATATTATCGCGTTTTAGTTAAACATACACGCCTTATAGAATGTAGTTACCTATACATAACCTCGACCTCCCATTTGTTGACATGTTATCATTTTAAAAATTTTAAAAATCTATCATTTTGATAAGGATTTCAGTCATACAAACCTGATGAGAGCTGAAGAGAAAGTAATAAATGATAAATCAAGTTAGACAAACGATTCGTTAGCATGAGACCACTACTGCGTGCATTGATATATAAATCCTCTATCATCACAGAAACCAACATGATCAAGAGATCTTGTCAGCCGTAGTATTGGTTAAAAAGCGGAAATGAATGAATTAGGTATGCTTGTTTATAAGATGAATTAGGAATAAAATAGTTTCTTGGATTTATGTTTATAGTTTTACTCTTCCGTATAGTATCTGTAGAGAGTATAGAGAACGAAAGGAATAGGACGCTAATGAGTTGTACTACTGCTGTAAATCCTATTAAAACTTGAAGCATGGTGGCGAGTTGGTTGGATGCTTGCAAATTTTTGGGATGAGAACAACGATAGTAGTCAAAACTGAGTTGAAAATCAACAACTATGAAGAATTTTTTAGAAATGTTTTTCTTTCTAATATTTAGAGATGAATTATAACTCTAACATCAAGCAAAGATGTTTCCATATCCTTCCGGGTATTTATAAGATTTACTGTTCCAACTGAATCAACTCTAGATGCTCAGAAATGCATGAGAATTTACTCTTTACTTTCTTCTTCACTTCTAGCCTCAAACATTCCTACGTCTATAAACAAAATGCTACAAAACGCGGACATTTAGCAGTGCACACAGAGACAAAAACGAGACAGAAAGATCAGCCAGTAGAGAATAAAATGGTAATTAGCAAGAGAGAAATTCATTTTTCTACAAGAGCATCAGTCCCACGGCCACAGGACTTTAACTTCACTTCCGTTCTAAAACTGCGAAAATTCTTCTCGCACTATCTATATCACCATTCTGTTCCGTCCCTACCCAACACTGGCGAAATGCAACAACTTTTTTTTAAACAACATGAGATATCTAACCGCTCTAAATAAACAAACAGACGACGACAGCAGCACGAGCACGACCTTCTCTTTTGCTTTCCCTTTTCCTTGCCTTTCTACTTTCTCATGAATATGAATGACTAACTAAATTTACATTACACAGCAAAAATTGTTCCGCTCTCAGATATTCATGATTCATAGGGCTGCTGATGATCAAGTCAAGTCTGTATAGATGCTACCGCCATTAGCAAGAAACAAGACCTTACTTTTCACTATTTCCTTTTGCATTCACCTTTTCTTCCTTTCTCCTTGAGTTTCTTTTGTCTGACGCCAACCGTTTTTTAAAAAAACCAACCTATTTGTGAGTGCCTGTTGATGTAATGGAATTGCAGAGTGGATGTCGCAGAACGACAAAAACCAAGTATTACGCTATTATTACAGCTGTCGTACCTCCCCCATCAACCATTAAAACGGCATGGTATAATAGTATCAACATGAGCCATTATCCACTGAAATACCACCATTCACTGCGCTCGTGAGGATGATCATAAGATAATAATGCTCTTTCTACTTTTAAGAGGAGCAGTAAAACGTCTAGCTAATTAACGCTCTTACTCTTTGTGCTCCTCATTACTTCATAGAGAAAACAACAACATGACACAATGCTTTTACCAATTTACTTTTCTCTACAAAACAATAATATTAACGAGCTTAACAATACACTTCTTTTTGAAGTTCTTATAATTCGGAGATAAATGCCAGGCATTTGCTTCGTGATAGCAAACTATAAATTATATGGTGTACATTCGCATTACGGTCTTCATGTCACATCAGCTATCCCTTAAAATCCCAATGACAATATAATGTAGACGTCTAACGAGCAAACATATTATTTTCCCGCTTTATAAGGGATATCCAAATAATAAGGCATAATGACAGTACTTGGCTGATGCAACAAGGTGATTACGCTAAGCAGCTAGGATGACAACAACAACAACAAAAAATGTAATACATAAACCTATCTACTATCTCAAAGTAATAACTCTCATCATCCATCTCTACTCTCTACCTTCTCCTTTCTTTCTCTAAAAAAATTCAATGGTCTCTGACTCCGAGTCTATGCATGCACCAACACCATAACTACTAGAAACAACCAAAAAGTCGGTTTTCTCTTTTCTCCGGTTCCATGTTCTTTTCACGCTCCAATAGATACACCTAAAAGAGATAATCATTTATCTTCTCATCCGCTCCACTACCTAAGACAGAAGAAATAGGCGTGCATCTACCCATCTACAAGGAGTTTCAAACACTCTCTTTTTCCTCTTTACATTCTCACTTTCTCTTCTCAAACTTTCGTATAAGTCACAAAACAACCGCGTTGGACGATAGAGAAAAAACTTTGCGACCTGCATGCACATCTACTAACCGATGGCAATTCATGCATTGGTATGTAGCATGCTCATTTCAAGAATCCATTAAGATTACTAGTTACGCTTATACCACCGTCGCCGTCAAATTTCTTTTTACCTTGTGATAGTATATCGTAGTGTTTCCTTCTTATTTATGCTATTGCCACTGGAAGGATATAC
Organism: Willowsia buskii; assembly: GCA_034700685.1. Taxonomy (NCBI): domain Eukaryota; kingdom Metazoa; phylum Arthropoda; class Collembola; order Entomobryomorpha; family Entomobryidae; genus Willowsia; species Willowsia buskii. The sequence goes on along the minus strand of JAQIXW010000024.1, from coordinate 52,514 downwards.
ATTTGTGTAGGCACTACACATCACTTGTTCAATTCACTAGCTTTTTAAAAAGGCATAGCCATTCTCGCATTTTTTTGGCATCATCGTGAAGGCATCCTGTTTGGAAAAGCACTGGGATGAAAGGGTATATGCAGAAGTATATCTACATGACTGCAATTTATTTCAGATGGCTGATCATCCTTCCCTTCCCTATTTTTCCTATCTGGTCTCAATCTTTTTGTCTATGATTCTGTGTCCAAGCTTATCCTTATTCACATCCTCGTTATTTTCCCTTGGCATAACAATGTTATTATTTTTGGAGTAATAATAATAACGAGAGAAAAGAAGACAATCACCGCCACACCCATTCAAAACGAGCGCACATTGTACATGTTAACAAGCATATAATACATTATCAACCTTCAAAGCGTAACTAAACCTTGTGCGCTTATGCATATCCAGTTTTTCTATAAGCCAAAAAAGTAAATTGTAATCTAGGCCTGGACTAATCTACTTTACATTCACATGCTTTCTCTATGAGAATCAAGCAAAATCCGAAAAAAAGGAGGAGAAGAGAGAGCCATTTCAAATGCTTCCCTGTCAATAATAAATAAATCATGAAATAGGACGGACGATTGCACGAAGAGAGCGAGTTCCCATCCATCTATGTACACGTAGACAGCTCGACTTTTGGCTGAATAATATGGTCCATTAGCTTTAGTCCCCCCATGAATGACATCACACAACCACACAGCTGCACAATGCAAGACCAAAAATCCACTCTAACGAATTTTAATATAAAAAACTTGATTTCCCTCCATTAATAGCAACTCTACATGATTTTTCTGGGACGAGACCAAAAAGTCCTGGGAAAACTAGATTCTCCCATTTACGATCATGTGTACAAATACAAATTTCAAAGTTTCATACAAATTTCATAGCCTTTTTGCTACTTTCCAGCTAGCCAATGCCAATGGACACACATAGGGCGTATGCATTCCAGGATTAAATAAATCAAAGAGAAATTAACACCGACTTCGTGTTCAAAGCTTTTACCATCACCACTTACTAAATGATAAATGTGTAGTGTTCTTTTGCAAGCGTCGCTGATGGTATCGTATGGTATGCTATGTATGGTAGTAGGGGTCATTTTCAAGGGGTTGGTTGGTTGGAAGCGAAAACAACAGCACGCAAATTATTTCAAATTAACATTGCACATCATTTGTCTCATTTTTATGATCATCATCATCAGCGTAAACACTGCCATTATTCCAATTTTATCTAATACAAGGATAAGGAACAACATGCTAGATGCGTGCCATGGTGAGATCGAAGTACCAAAAAACGAGTTGAGTCAACAGCGTTCGCCCTACCATGTCACCAAACATACCATGATCATCATGGAAAGCGAAGTGTTCCATGAATATCATATGAATTTCTATGAGAGCAACCAAAGTGGCCGTTGCTTGTTGTCCTTTTATGAAATAACAGCGGTCGCAGAGATCGAAAAAAATGCAAATGGCAACGCTTTACAAAAAATACAGTGAAAGAGTTTTTTTCAACGGGGTAACGCATGCCGACGAATGTAGAAAGGTATCCTCCCCTTCCTTTCTCAAGGGAATTGTTCTAATGTTCTCTGTTACTTCTAACCCATCTACCACTGATCATCATCACGATGGTCATGGTGATGATGATGAGGAACATAATGTACGGGAAGGAAACCAGAGGCTACCACCATTGTTATGAAATGGAATCGTTTAATAATATAAAATGCCATGGCACAACCGCAAAGTTATGTAGTAGTTATACTGTAGCATGAAGCAAGTGGTGTGTCGCCTAAAATTTATTTATTTTCACCAGATGGAGAGCACGAGGTCATTTTTTGTTTGTAGAGAAAATTACAGAGAGCATACCCGCATTACTAATAATAACAAGTTCATATTATTGTCTGGTTTCATATTACGTTTCATTAAAATATTTGAACTATTAGCCTTTACTATGTATAATTAACTTTAACGAAAAGAAAGGAATCTATCATGACGATGTAAAACTAAAAGCCTTGCAGTGTGTGTTTCTGTATCAGACATATCCTACTTAGACATATCTAGTTTGGTTATCTGGTACTTTTTGTACCAAAAAGTCATGCCAAAATAAATATATAAAAGTTGCCTTTGTGGTTATAATGGTAACGTTGAATTGTGTTTACTCGCTTTCTGAACCTATTCCCTCCAGTAGTGGAAACGGCAACAACGAGAGCACTAAAACAGCGAAGAGTCGTATAATGCGGAAAATGTTAACGATAATACATGACATGAAAAAACTTTCCTGGTATCCCTCTCTCTTGTTGCCCCTCTCTAATCAGCAAAATCATCACTGGGCCCTATAACGACGGCCAAATAGCACAAACAAAACCGCAGTGGTTCTGCTTACCATTGCGGAATAAAAAGCCATTCTCATTATCACCATTATCTTGATGCTAACTGCCAACATTTACGTTTACTGACATATCACAATAAAATAAACGAACAAAGCTGGAGGTATATGGCTCGTGTGGCTTTAAAACTGGAGAAACCTTTGATACAATGACTACGACTGTAAAATAAAATGCCCTTACTGCTTCATAATTTTATGACAATCATCATTTCAAATAATGGCTACAATTTCACGGATACTTCAAACTTCAAAAACGAACTATGGAACTCATGGGTATTTACAAAAAGCCTTGCTGGATCGCTCCACGAGAATAATATGATCAATGATCATTAATCTAAATTAAATTGTATTGTACTGGAACTTGTATGTATTACCTATTATATGCATATATTTGGTTTAAAAATATTATAAAAGACTTTTGAACTTACTCTCAAAGCTTGCCAGTCGTACGCGAGGAACGCCATCTGTGACATCTTCTCCCCCCGATGGGTTTGGGGTGCTCCCGGGCATGTTATTCAACTGGATAATATCATTTTGGTTCTTCTTCTTATCACTCCCACCGTTCTGACTCATCTGATATTTTGATGGATAACAAGAGCCGGTAACGATGATCCAAAACAGCGATGGTAATTAAACCTGATTTTAATAATACTTAATGAAATCGGAGATCCCAGAGTTCAGAGTTTACTTCTAATTTTTAACGGATACACTATTAACTATTGTTTTTGTTTTGTAACGATCAGTCCAATTATGTACTTCGAAATAGAAATAGTATCACACTTGATTTTTTTTAAAACTTAGGATGAACAACGGCTGATTCGACTTTCCTGAAATGCCAATACCATATATGTTTTACTTATCTGATTGAAGACGATGGCGCACGATACTCAAAACAGCTTATCTCCAGCTGTTTCGTAACTCAAGCAACGACGAGTTATTTCGCGGTGGAGAGTTCCGATAAAATCTTATCAAAAACTACAATTTGTTGAACTTCTGCTGTAAAATCGTACTACTTGACTGCCTTCCAAATGTAAAAATAAAAAGTACTATTATTATTGTTGTATTCTGTTGTTGCCGATGGTGGTAGTTACTTCGATTGCCGTTGCGACGATGGCAGTGAGTATTGATATGTTGTAGACGTCCGTTCCAAAACGACTGAAATCAAAACAAATAAATTTTTGAAAATTGTAAACAGCTGAAAAGTGATTGGTGTGGTGCTGCTGGTACTCAATGATTATGACATGACATGAAAGGATAGAGCGTGGGTGATTAGGGAAAGCAAGGGCAATAACGCAAAACAAGCTCGCCTTTTCCACCCACAACCCTCCACCTGCACCTGCAACTTACATGCGATTTCTATTTGTTCTAATTAGTAATAATAATGCTGTACTACAATAATTATTAATAATCATGCCTCAATGAAAGCTAAAATGTACTTACGTTATTTGGCTGTTTACCGATGAATCGAATTATTTAGCTCTTCTTGTTGAACCTGAAATAGATGAAATAAAGTAATGAGTTAGTTTAGAAGAAAACCATTGGCATTTCAGACATTTTTTTCTCATTTTCATGAATTCATTTAAATTCACAGATAAACTACACACCAGAAACTAACACAAATTCTACTTCCAACTATTAAGCCTGTATTAAGGCAAAAATAATGTCCGTAATCTGAATAGGAATCGAAGTAACTTTTTGTCAACCAAAACGGCAACGATTGATTAAATAAAATAATTTAAATGTTTGAATTTATATCATAAAATGACAATTTGAAGGATACCTTTCTGCAGATGCTTAACTAAAAAACGAAGTGTAAACTAATGGTACTATTGGTAGTAGTAATTGAACAATTTTTTGTAAGTAATGCGAAAATATTTCAGAAATAATCAGAATAATATTTCAAAGTATAAAGGATTGAATAATATATTTTGCCAATTCGTGTGTGCTTGTTCTTTTTTGAATAACAACAGTCCCGGCTGGTCGGGCTGGTAGACAAAGGCCAACATCGAATGCACATTTAATATGGACAAACGCTACAGCCGTCTACCTACAACAACAGAACAGATGCCAGCGCAGTGCAAGCTTGCATGCTCGCTATGAATGTCAATTGCCAATTCGGCTACTTTTGTTTGCCAAAAGTTATTAAATGGTACATTAACATACGAAATAATGTCAATTTTCAATTTTGCAAACACCAACACAAGTAGTACATATACAACCTAGTTGCTCAAAATGTTTACTCATTTTCCTTCCCAACAAATTATTAATTACACATACAGTCTGAGTAACTGTATATAAATTTTAAAAATCAATTAACTTCGAAGAAGAGCATGCATGTGTACGTGTATGGACTATTTTGTATTTAGACCTCGTTTTATACACCCATAAATGAACAAACCATGAAATTAAAAGCTTTTAAATCACAAAGTAACTTTAGATCTTTAAAGAACATTGAAACTTAATTGACTTTTGTAAATAAAGTTAGAAGGAAACACTAACGAAAAAAAATGTAAAACTGTCAAAACTGCCTAATGCCATTCCACTAAAATGCCTACTTACTTTGGAAGCCACGAGCCTCTTACAAAACAAAACTGTAGGAAAAAAATACTTTTTATGTATTTGCTCTGGGCCATATTTTAACCAATTCCAATAAAGAATACTTATGTCTGCAGCTCTCGATTCGGTTAATCATCGTCAATCGTCACCCTTTGCTTTGGCAGTAAAAATTAATGAGAATATAATGAGCCATCGGTTTCATTAGCAGTAGCTTCTGCTTTACTGTGATAATAATGACAATAACAAAAACTGCAGAAGAGGAGCAATAAAGTATATACATAAAGCTTTACAGCCTCAACAAAATTACCATCATCGTTATATCACCTAGTAAGAAAACAATAGGCAATACTGATGTATTAGTTGTACTAGCAGATAGTAACATGGCTCCCAAAAAGCATTACATATCCACCATAAAATATTATAAACAAATATTATTGAGAATACGAACACATTATTTACTGTTCTGCCTTCGCCAATTAATTTCTTCGAGCACAGAGTGAGGACATCAGATAACAATGGAAGCAAATTACAAGTATTGTATTCTTCCTCGCCGGAGAAAGTCAAAACAGCAACGAACTTACGTTATCATAATTCATTGTTATGTAAGCTTTACGGTACAAGTAGCAGGCAAAAATCAAACTTCCGAGGAACGAACACAGCATGTACACATTTGCATGACATAACGCTAATTTTATTCAAAGCTTCGATAAAAGACAACTACATGAAGTACATGTATACTTTGAGCACGAAGAGCAATAACCAAAATGGAAAAATATGTGAATATTTTGCTCATATTTAAACTTTCTCTTGAATTTCATCCGTTTTTTCTTTCTCTTTTTCTGACATGCACATACAGCCACGAAACAGCTAGCATGCGCTTAAGAGCTAAAAGAGCTAACGCTTTAGGTATGGGAAATACGCGTTTCCCTAGCACATATGCTCATTCATGTGGAAGCTTTTGGGTACACACGCTAACGCTGCTGCTAGCCAGCCAAGCACAGGATGAAAAGCGACGATGACCACAAACCCTACACCACCATTATGGAAATCATCATGTGCAAGTAACTAGTAGTGCGTAGATTATTAAGGTGAGAAACATAAACTACCATCATGAGATCCAGCAACTCGGATTTCTGTTGAGACTAGAGACCCCTGCCCTATATCATGTATCGCTACGGACTTTACAATTGAATTGAAGGAACATCCAGTCTCTAGGATACCTCCAGGGTACTCAACTCAGAAGTCAGTACTTTTGCTAATTCTATGGTCAACAATGCAAAATAAATACGAGATCCTTGATTGTTTCAAAATGTTCCACTCTCTGGAGAAGCATTATTACAGTCAGGAAAAACAAACAAGTACGTGGAATATGTGGTTCATAGTTAGGAAATCAGAGAAAAGAGAAGAGTCAATATTGTATATCCACTCGCAGCAGGAGACTGTCCAATCCAAACTCCCACAAAAAGAGCTGAACTGTGAAAGCTGATTTTTGTTTCAGAGGAAATGTCAGACGCTGCTAGACTTTCTCTGTTCTTGCCATGCCATTCATGTAATATATGTAATAATAAATAGCCCATGGCATTACTCGCAGAAACTGTTTTTTATTTGTTATTATTGGTTGACATTCGATATACGACTATGTGTACTATTGGAGTCAGTTCCTACACCATATATTATTTTTTACCGGTTTGACTAGCACCACTGTTGCCAGTAAGTGTAGCACGCACACCGGCCGACATTCAATCTAACCATTAAACAACCACCAAACAAACCGATCCACCACCGGAGCTGAAGAGGAAGAAACATAATGCAATACAATACTAACTAAATATTACACAAAAGGGGCATCCAATTTAAGTGTGCAAGCCATTCGTTCCCTTGTTGTTAAGCACGTTACTGCTATTTTATTGTCGATTTCTCCAGTTACTACGAGCACCATAATAGTTGCTCCAACTGTTGTGCGGTATTGATAGTACTTCCATAATTTCATCGGTTTTCAATATGAACCAAGAGGAACCACTTATTTTTCCATTAGACCAACATTAGACCAAGTTGCCACTGCATACAACCTTATATAGACAAATGGATAGTCTGGTGCCCATGACATACTACTACATACATGTGTGTTCGTGTGCATTTGAAAACCGGATACTATGTTTAAGTAAAATAAAATAGGTAGTGTGGGTCTGTGATGATACTTGCATAACATTAGTATGATATGCAATTGTATGTGTATTTTTCTAGTAGTGCCGAAATTAATTTACTTTTCCTGTTGTTTTTAGTCGCCACTTCAACTAGCAGAGACCACTTACTGATTCTGAAGATGATACTTTCCAAATAGGAAAAGTACGTTATTTGAAACCCTTTTATCTCTGAAATGCCAGAGGAAATGAAATTATACATCTTTTCGTCTTGTGTAATCAGACGTGAGTGAGCCTGAGAATTAAAAGCTTGTTGGATGCTGGTAGTTTAGTTAGAGTTGGGATACAACTTCTCTTGTATCTTCTCATATTTTTTCCCATACCTGATTAAATTACTTTGTTGCAAGGAAATGAACGGGGGAATTTCTCTCCTCTTTTACACATCTTATAACGTTTAACCAGGCACTCGGATATTACTTTACGAGAAGCGGAGATCTGATAATCAGAAAAAAGGGTTGAAATACAGAAAATGAATATTTTAACATGACATCATCCCCTTATATCAAGGGCATGCATGCTATAGGATATAGGACAATTTATCTAATAACACGAGTGTATGAATCACAAAAGCAATATTAATATGTAGCTGTTGCTTTTTTATGCTATTTCCAAGTATTTAGTATGTCTGGAAGGTTTGTGTGTTAAACATGCATACTGAAACAAATTTGAGTTGATCGTCCTCTTCCATCCGCCACTGCTCACTTATAATAATTATTCAATTATTTTGTGCTCAAATAAATTCTCTCTTAAATAAGCGATGCCAGGTAAGCATGCAGGTAAAATGTACAATAGCAGCATGAATCACATTTTTGTTATTGATTATGGAATTATTGCAAAAAACCGGATTGATATTCCCGATAACAATTACATGAAAGGTTAACTCTGTTCTATAAGTGAGGTCTGAAATGTCAAAATATTATCGAGATTGTGATTACTTGTTCCTGGTCATATTTCTAAAAACATATAGTACGTACATGTGTAGATGACGGTAAAGTAAACATTGACTGACAGCAGAGAGCAGTCTGATTGTTTTCAAATTGCTTGCGATAATGGGTCATTTGAAATACATAATAATAATAATATTTGCTTATCTATTGGACAGAGAGGAGTGATGTATGGTAGTAGTCCGTCGACAAAGCAAAAAGGGAACAAATCCAAGGCCAGGCGAGACCAAGCCATCATAAACTAACTTACATGTACATTTATTATATATGTAATAAAATATAATCACAAAAAAGCCAAGTATCTATGCATATGAAATGATATTTCATATTTTCCAGGTTAAATTCATATGCAAAAAGTTGTCCATCACATTAGTTCTTTTATTATCTAGTAACTACTGGTAGTGTCCATAGCCACAGGGTATAGTAGTGGCAGTGGTATTAGTAGTAATAATAATGTTGAAGGTAGCGACAGATAACAATAAAATTTTCAAATGGGCTGTTTGAATCACCCTGGTCATGATGATGATGGCTAAGTCATGAATACTTTATATTGATACCATATACATGCACATATATAAAGTAAGCAGGGAAGTCTTCTGTACATACAGTAAGTATAATAAGACTGGAGAAAAGATACGTAACCTCCGTCCATCACAAGTTTCCTTTTCAGATATTCTACATGTTCTCAATATGCAGAAGAAAGGAGAACATAATACATGTATAATAGCTACAGCCATCCTTGTCGTCATCGAGACAAAACGACAAAAAGGAAGTTGCTCCAGATATTTTCCATTATTTTCTCAAGTCAATGTATAAAACAAGAGGAGAACAAAAGGAGCAACCACCACCTGCAGCACATTACCTTACAGCAGAATGTCCACTACTGTCCCAGAACTGAGAGAAGATAGTGAACATGTTGTGTCATATCATAGTGTAAGCTCAAGCATGTGCATGGTCACCACACCACAAGTCGCCAGAGGGAAAGCGGTGTTTGTATTGTGTTGTGAATTTCACTGAGAATGTCAAACAACAGTATAAACTGAATGGATGGATGGGCCACTCAAAGACCAAACTATTTTATCGTAAACCAAACCAACCGGTATTTCCTAATTTAGGAGATGAAACGTAACGGAACGGAATTCAATATTCAATAACAAACGTATAAAATTTACATTAAACACGTTTTCATTTCACCGATAATCTTGAATTTTCAAATTCCTGCCTAATTTTCAATGCATAAACTTTGTTACAGAAATTTACATGCAGATAGTAACATGAATAGGCTTCAGCTCGGCGAAAAGCTTTTCAAACATGAGCACCAAAGATTTGTACATATTCAATTATAATATACCCCACGCTATTTTTCAGTTACATACTAGCCCAGGTAGGTGATATTACTGGATGTGTCTTAAACAAACACATTTCTTCTCGACATCCTCCCATTGAAACGATTTCTAACGAAAAATTGTTTGATGTGGAAATTTCCAGTGTTGGAGTATATTTAACTTTAGTTTATGAAGCATGCAATGTGCAATCAAATCTTTCACACGAAAATACGCCGTTGATTTTAGCGTAAGACCGATACGAAAATCTGCAAGACTCTTGAATCAAATTTAACCTAAATCGAACGCAGATTACATGCTTTCGGAAGTTCTGAAGCGCATCTGCCAATGAATTGAATACAACTTATAACTGAAAAAAGGAACTGATTATGCAAACCCTACACGTATGCATTGCATTCCTGAGAAGTTGCCTAATACTTGCCCACTCCTTTTTGACCAGCATGCAAGCAGATATAGATATAGAACTCAAAATATTGCCAATATACTAACCTACATTACGCACGTAACTTTACGTGACATAACTTGGGAGGGGAAACTGCTTGTGTTCTGCAGAAAACACGTGGCATTCTTTTCTCTTGCTCTATTCAATATTACACAGATTATCATTGACAGATGTGAGTTCGTTAGTTTACAAAAGGATAATGCCTTTATAAACATCCCGGTGGTGTTACCATTACCAGTGCTACATGAATGTGTTGATCATCATTATTACTATCCAAATTTTAAAAAGGATATACTTTTACCTAAGTGGGTATCAGAGTGAATTTTAGGGAAAACACACAAAATCGTGGTAGATTACCTTGTCGTGACTGATGATGCTTAAATTTTTGACGATAGAAGAGAATTGTACGTTAAGTTCCCTTGATGATGATGATGATGATGTGTTTATTGGTTGGTTTCTCTTAAAAGTTTTTATTTGAGTTTCCAAGAAAATTGTGTAAGAGGCACACTGAATGTTTACTCAATCAATTGTGTATATGCATATGACAGCGCACGGACACATGTATTTACTCCGTTTTCCCTCTAATTTATTCTCTTAATGAAATATTTGTCAAGCTACACACAGTTCAACCGCAAATCAAACACATAAATTTCGAAATGCAATTTCCCTTTCTAACTTTTTACTAAGCTTCCTACGTACAAACAGCAGGGAAGAAATGAGCACCCAGAACTTGCGATGATTCATAATGTTGTTTACATTTCCATCAGCAATTCATCATTGTATTAGCTTCCTAACTCACCATATTAACCAAACCACACTATACTACTTTTGCTTCAACTTTCATCACCTCTACCGCTCTTACACGTCTTAAGGAAGTGAAAACTAAATTAATTTCTTGCTTCTTATCTTCCTTTATGATAAAAAGGTTATTCTACTCACAATTAATTAACAACATGTAAGCAACTTTCTCCTGAGAAGAAAGTACTCTATGATGTGTGTGCGGTTTTCTTTTCGTGGAAGAAAAGTAAGAGGGCTTTTACTTTGTTTGACTTCTCCTGTTCATCTGCCCCATCCTTTCTCTTGCACGGGGCAAAATGGAACTACTAAAACCATTTATCTTGCATAAGGTTAGATAATGCTATAGTTACTTTATCGCATTTCCCATGCATCTTAAACTTTTAGTCCACTTTTCCTATTTTTACGTCGTCCGGCCGTTATTTAATAACAACCACGACAAAGGGAATAGAAAAATCAAACTTTTACTTTTGCAGCTTTTTCTTCCTTCTCACGGAAGCACTTCTTCCGCTAATTTCTTTTTTCTTCTGAAAACTTTTCTTAGGATAAAACTATCAACGTGACTGCGAAGAAAGTATAGTTTGTGATCCTGATGCTGCTCTCTTAGTAATTCTTGGTTTCCCTCCAAAAAACGATCCCTTCATTCCCGAACTTAACACCAACATCACAGAAATGCTGATCACTAGTTTGACTCCTCAGCTTCCACATACAAGAATGTTTTTCCATGTAAATGAGACAATAACATGCAATCAAGCCTTCCACCAGAGAAGAACCCCTTTGCCTTTTCATTACAAAACTGGACAGTCCAAAACGAGACACTTGAGCCGTCACGTGCGTCTGAATGCAACGGCCCACCAAAATAAAACTGCACACGTATTTTTTCAATAGGAAAGCAACAATCCTCTTTTTCAAATCACTTTTGCAAAAACAGAAGGCTTACATGGGTCTACGCTTTGTAATATACAGTAAAGTGTGTAGTAACAGTAGCCATTTATTTTACTACTTTTTGCACTCACTAGCTAGCTCACGTCTCCCTCCTCAACGCTCTCAATTCGGACTGTACCTTTAGCGTGGACGTGCAGCACAACTAAATAGCTGAGTGAGATCGAGCCATACAACTAAACCGAGCAAGTTCGTCTCATCGTTTTCTCTGCTTACTCACTTGCGTTATGCTGGCGTTCGCTCGTTTCTCTTGTCTGCTTTTCCAGAGAACTTTCTCTGGCTAGGGCTTGAGTGAGTGATGCCTTTTGTTTCTTTTCTTTAGCTTTAAAAATGCTTTCTCCATCACTACTTTGTATATCAACATCATGAGCATGATGACCGCTACGTTTACCAAACACAGGCTCACAAACCCAGAGCCTTTTACTTTATGACCTGATCCATTCTTTGCCATTACTATTTTATGAAAAGAACACAGAGAAAAATTTCCATCTCTAGACGAAAAGAGCTCTTGGTCTTTCCTGATCATTGCAAGCCGAACTTTCGAGAAAAAATGTTGTAAAGCTCTATTCACTAAACGGACAAAAAAGGGGGAAATGTATAAATCCTTTCTTTTCAATCTGGTCTCAGGTCTAAAGCTGCTGCTGTCCATTCTGCATCCCCTTTTCTCTCTTTTTTTATTTCCTCTTTCCTACTAGCAACCTTGCCTAACCCTACATAGCCCCAATGAAATTAACTCGCTCTATCTGCCCTTTCTTTTCCTCTCGAAAGCAACAGGGGATTCTCGATTAAAACCAGCAAACGGAACACAGAAACGCAGATAGAGGAGCTTAGACCACCCAAGAATACAATAGAACGGAGAAACAACCAACCTGAGTTTCTCATTACTTTTTTTCTCACTCACAATAAAAACAATTTAAGTAAGTAATACTGATTGCCACATACTATGACTGTTGAGCTTGAGGCCGTGTGCAAGAGAAAAGTATGGAAACATTATTAAAGCAACAAATAAAAGAAAGCTAGTATGAGAAAACGAAGAAGAAAAAAAAACAAGTTGTCTCCATTTTCTTTCTTGTTTCATCTCTTTTCCTTTGTGTTACAACAACTACCGCACACCATCACGATCACAATCGCAATCAAAGAGAATAAGCACGACTGAAAAAAATAGGAAGCGAGAAAAAAAAAGAAAAAAAAGAATAATTTTCGTTCTCCCGTCGTCTTTCTACTTTCGCTCTCCTGCTATCTCTCTAATACACAAACTTTCGTTGCTTAATAGGAGAAAACATTGACACTCTACGTTTTTACCGTCGCCTTTCTCTGCTTTCTCTCTTGTTAGCAAACGAAGAAAAACCAACTGATCAAGGCTAACTCCAGCATTCATGCAATCAAACGCAATTCAGTAGAACTTATTCCGAAAAATAAGCAAACAAAATCAGCTCGTCAGAGAAAGAGACAAAACAGTCATTCCCTGCACAAACATTCAATTCACGCATGCATGTATCCGAATAAACATACTCAACGTCATACGTAACATTGCTTCTTCTTTTCAATAAGTAAAGTAAAACAAAAACAAGTAAAAAATAAAACAAAATAAGCATAGAAAAACCATAACATAAAAGGAAAACAGATAAGAAGACTACTTGGAAGAGCAAAAGAAAGATGGGAGAGCAGAGAGCAAAGCCGACGGAGACTTTCCAGACCAGAACGACACACTAAAAAAAGCAATAGAACTAATGCTAATACGAATTGTAATGCTTTTTAATGGGAAATCTAGTAGTTCACTTGCTCCAGTGCATATGCACATCCACATACTTATCATTACAAAAAGATATAATAAATACAATTGAAGAGGAAACCATTACAATATAGTATAAACCTTCCAAGTTCTAGATGGGAATGTCAGATAGAGAAGGTGGTCTGTATTGTATGTAGGTGGGTCTACTAAGCACGGAATTTCAAAGTTGTACTTTGTGGTTACACGATACATGAACATACTCAAATTGACTGTTTTACATGCAAGAAACAATCGTAGTAATGCCAAGTTGCCTTGATACCTAACTTACGCCACTGGTATAGCAAAAAGTTTATAAGACAAGACGACAAAGAAAGCGAGTTAGCTCGTGGGGAAGAGAAAGTAAAAAATGCCAGTCGCCTAAGCTTGCTTTTAGTCTACCGGGGGAATAAATAAAAATACATGTTTACGGTATAGGATAAGAATACTGAATATGATATCCCAAAGAATGGCTACGAGGTTTTTTTATTACGAATAATACTATCATATCGTTCATAATACATGTGCATTATATTATTATAAGAGATAAAACATTATGCATACCCCCATGCACAACGTTCCGCACGCGTATGTAGAATTTTTCAACGCAATACTTGCGTCTGTCTGTACACTCTAGTCAATACCAAACTCCACATGCAATGCACGGAGCAACAAAAAAAAAAAACGAAACAAAGACAAGTGAAAGCAAGAAGGCTAAAAGGCATCCCTATCGTCATCATCATCATCAGCAACATCTCCATTCTCGTCCCCTTATCCATATCTCGTCTACATTTCTCCATTGCATTTCGATCCTATTTTTTTTTTTTGCTGTTTCGTCTTTTCCATCTTTTTATTCGCTTGCAGTTTACATCATAGAAAAGCACCAAGAAGAAGCTAAGTGCAAGTTGACTACACGTAAGAAAGCCAAGCCAACTTGAGCAATATTATCATTATATCATCCCAGATCCCATTTATGTATGTAGTAATGTGTGTGTGAGAGGACATGTGTGTGGAAGGATAACACAATAATGCCATTTTTAGCTTTTTTTATATTCTCGTCTCCCTCGGCGTCGGCTCCTTTCCTTCCTACAAGGTTCGCCTCAATACACGCAAATAATATTATATAACAACCTAAAATTATAACAACCAACTCACTCAGTAATGTCGTTGAATCTTATATTATACAGTCAATATATGCGTTAGATTCAAACGAAATAAAAATCAGAGGGATGCCGCAATAAAAATATTAGCATTTTACAGCTTTAGTGATTGTAAATAATTTTTCATCCTGATAATCATCATCGAAAGAGTTAGAAAAGGAATAATAATTATTCATTTGGAAGAGTGTCAATGGTCGTAAAATATCGGTGGAACATGCATACCTATGCAAGGATCCAAATTGAGCAATATATATAGTATACCTACGTATTATGCAATAGTGGGAACCTATCTCACAACCAGAAACGAAAGGGCCAAATCCCCCATTTTCATTCCCTGTTAGGCGTGTTGTGCATCATTATAGTGTAAAATTTCTAATGTGGTTGCCTTAATATATTTATCCGATACATGTAAGGTGAGTACCTGCACATACGCATACGAGTAAAGTACTCATAGTTAACACAGATTGGTACAAAGACAAACTGTATTTTTGGTTATGTTTTAATATTTGCAACAACAGAATCCTTTTTCATGTTTTATCGGCCATGGTAAACAGAAGGAAAACAATTTTTCATCCCACAACTATCTTTCAGTTAATAAAAATATTACAAAAGAAGTAAAGAAGTAAGAAGTCAATCATGGAAGACACAAAGTAAGAATTTTAATGAATATCGCAATAAATGTTATGATGTCTATGTATGTACATTGCTGATAGAGTTTTAGTTTTACCTATAGTTGTTGAAGTTAAATCACTAAGATTAAGATCGATTCTATGCAATCAAAAAGAGTTCAATGCTATTAACAAAAAGACTAAAATTGAGCTCCGTTCAAAATGAAATGTTTTTTTAGCTTTCAGTTAGGACTTTCAATACATTCTTCATTTAATTTCTATTAATTTATAAATGGGCTTCATCCTTCAACCTATTTTGATGATTCAATGCCACTATTTTTCAATCTACTCGTACTTTTCAAGTTTTTTAAGTGTTCTAGAACCATGAAAATCCTAAAGCAGCAACAATACCAAGCAATCAAGTCACGCAAATATTTGTATCACTTTCTACCGAAGGTATATTATGGAGTAGGTAAATCATATTATAGTTTAGACTAGAGGGCAAAATATACAAAATGGCAAATGGAAAAGGCAAGGCAGGTCCTAAACATAATATCCGATTCCACTCACAATTCATTTAAAACACGCTACGGGATTGCATAGATCCAGCCGCTTGCCTTTCTCGTTCAGCTTCAACTGAACCGTGATCATTCCCTATTTCTACTGAACAGGAAGAGAAAGTAGAAAAGGAAAGATATAGAAGCTATGGTTAATATTATAATCATTCTATATACTCCAACTTAAAACTGCAACGGTAAAAAAAGAAATACTTCCCCAAAATGTTCATATGCATTTTCCGACATGTTCAGCACGACATGCAGATTGGTAAGAAGGACCGTGCTGTATGATAGCTAAAACTTGAAAAATGGATGAGTTTGCTGAAGGGGCACAAAGCTATATCCACACTTTTTCATGTACTCCACAAACTCACTTGTGTGCGTTCGTTTGAGAAAAAATGCCGATGACTTTAGTCATGGCGTAAAGTCAGAAGTTGGTGGAGCACATGCTTAAGTGCTCTTTTTCTGGCTTCCAGAGTAGATACATATACCCGAGTTGGGACACAGAATAAGAAGAAACGTCAGCCACAATCTAACCAAATAGGATCCTTTGCTCTTTATGAATCACCCCATTTCTTTTTTTAACATTTCAAGCCAAGCATTTCAAACTTGATTTCCACTCTCTCCGTACCTCAGTCATACAATACGGAAATCAACAGTATTGTAAGGAGCGTATCGTAAAAGTTTACACGGTACTGCCGTTGTCAATAAGTCTTTTGGAAGTTGGAACAACAACAACCAGCACGGATAAAATAACTTTAAAGATCAGATAACTATTATTATTTCCACTATTATTATTTTAACTTTTAATTTGTTACATGATGACCGTCAAAAATCATGACTTTGCTTAAAAGCTACACAATATAATATGTCTTTAACAGACTAAAATGGTAAATTTCTGATTCTTGGCATAGGTGAAGTTATGTACTTGCTAATCACTAGTAATGAACATTTGATATAGTATCAAAAAATAAGACAATACAATAATGGTTATTAAAAAGACAGACGAATCAAAAGTTACCAGAATCTACAGATAATCATAGCCATAATCACTTAAACAACAACTATACTATCTACAGACACAGCATATTAATTATTGACAAAATGTCAGAAATTCTATGAATTCATAATGCAAATGTATCGCCAGCAATTGTGCGAAGATAAGAGTACTTTTCATCGGTGTGTGACATCGTGAAATCTCTTTAGTCAAAGCATTAATGTTTGCTGACACGCACAAGTGTTTGCAATCACCAAAGCTGGATTAAGTAGTTGCAAGCTCGTTTGCACAAATTCGTACAGCTTCGATGGTGATGCTACCCTTCATTCTCCTAACTTACAAAATCCAAAATATTGAATGGTACAAGGAGAAACCCTACGAGTAGCACAAATATAATAAGTACTTTAGACTAGACGGATGAAGCAGACAATACAGCTCAAACAGAAGTAACGTCTTCTCTGCTTCTGGTTCGTCTTCCTGACTGTCCCTGTTGAATTAATGGGCAACGAGAGGAATAAGTAATGAACTCCGGTACGAAAAGGATGTGTATCTTGCCAGATACTACCAGGCATGGAGTTCTATGCTCTTCGTATAATACCACAAAAACGAATACATTTGAATGGAAGGGGGCAAAAAAAGTGAGCGAGAGATGAGAGAGAAAGCAATATAATAAACGACAACGGTGTAAGCCTTGATATACAACTACCGAATGCAACAAATAATACAATAAGAAAAAGTGACATGACGGGATTGAAATCCACTAATGACGATTGAAGTGTAATAATAATAACGGGATTATTTGAAGTGATAAAACGCTGATTCCATAGTTAATTATAATTTCTAATAGTGGCAGCTTAAAATTTGAGCTTATTGTGAATGTTAGTGAATGTTCCTTTGCTACTCAAACTTTTGACCCAACGGTTTTTAACGGTTTCCGTTAAACAATGACTCTATTTTGCAAATGTTTATATGGATAAGGGGCTTGGATGTACAATGAAAAAATTAGAACTCAAACCGTTTAGGTAGAAGACAACAACAACAAAAGAGTTGCCGATGGTTTTAGCCGCTGGGTTTAAAATTTCTTTCACAAGAATATAAGATAACCATCTAAATTGTCTGTATTTTACGAAAAATCGTGTCAAAAACAGACAGACAGACAGACAATTTCGTCGCATTCGGTAGTCAATAAAACATTATTTCACTCATTGGCTACCGCTTTCACTCTCTTTGAAATAGCTCTTATCCTCTCCATCCACATTATTCATTCCTTTCATTCAGACACTCGACCAACCATCTAAGCATAATTTAATGCTTCCAAAGTACTACCATCGTAGTTACTTGCCCTCGTCTAGCATTATTTTTTAACAACAAAGCTCCGCAATCTCTTTCGGAAAGACGCGCTTTAATAATGAAATTTTATACATCCACGTTGTTGTGAGTGCATACTTAATGCAAACAGAACGTGCGCATATTGAGCATTGCACTATTATTAAACAAATTTGGTAAACTACTAGGATTAAAGTGAGACCTGATGTAGAGTCACAGAGCGGAAATATCACACAGCAGTACCTTTCTGTACCGTTGGTTTCCCCTTTCCTTAGTTCAGTTAAGAATAATCAAACTGCCGTCATCAGCGCTAGTATTCATTCAATATATATAATTGGCTGTACGAATTTTAAAACGCATCCCTCCCCACTGGTTTCTATCGCCCAAGATGGACGTTCCCGTTATTCCGTTTCGTTTCTCTATTCAACACACACGCATTCAGAAATGTGCACTACTACGACTGTCATAAAAAGGTACTAAAATTGAGCCGTCGGGATTAGAACAAGAAACGGAAAACGGAAGTAAACAACGGATAAAAAAGACATCAACAGCAGGAGTGGCAAGATTTAGGCTTGAGAAAAGAGTGAACGAAAGTTACGAATTTGAGATATTCTTATATTTGTTTTTGTTTCCTAAACCCTATCCTTTACTTATATCGCTCATGTACAAATATATACATATACCTATATATTTATACATATTATTGTAAATTTATATGAATACACCACTAATGTGAAAATGTTAACCCTAAAATAGCTAGTAGACACAAAGTACATAAACTCATGGCATATTCTCTGGTCCATGGAATTTCTAAGCTCAGAGTAAAGTAAATTTTGGTTGAACGAATCATTGTGAAATGCAAGCTAAAATCACGAAATTCACACTCTTAATCCAATCAGTGTAGTACAGTTTGCAAATAAATACAACTGTTTCACGTAGTTCTTGTGGACAAGACACCATGAGCTCCAGCAGAACTTGCAGAGAAACTATAAGACTAGATGCATCATTTGCATTGTCAATCGATAATTGATAAACTCAAAAATAATAATAAACTCATGTTGAATGCTAAAGAATCAGGAATAATGTTACCACCACTGTTTTCATAGAGACAATTCTAATTATATGAGTTATTTGCTTGATACGGAGCAAATTTTTATAGAGTACTCTAGGTACTTTGTTAAGTCGGAGAAAGCAACTTTAAAATGTCACCTACGGCAAAGACAAAGCACGCTGGATCCCTTGTTTTTTCATGGATTGAACATGATTTGTATATAAAACGGCTAGTTGTTAAAACGCAGCGCTGTGAAGACGGACACCAAGAAAATATGAGTTTATATTTTACATGTTTTGTGTATCACACTTGTTTTCTCTCTGGTAACGAAACTTTGCACAATAATGTATGCTGCTGTGGGGGAATAGATACCTATAAGTTATTCTGCTGGGTATATGATTTTCTATGGATAGCACTATTGAAGTGATTTGAAACTTTCCAATGTTATTGCGACATTACCTTTGTAATACACATCATACAGGTACTTCCCGCTTTAGCACCACAGTGATCATCATCATCATCACTTGCGTTCATCCAACATTCCCAGCCGGTACATAATAAATAAATGAAACGGAAGAGAGAAATCGAGATTTTTTCACTATCATACAGCAAAGTATTCAGCAATTGTAAGAAGGAGATAGAGAAGGGATTTTAATGATAATAATATAAAACCCATTACCCAACTTATAACATCCATTCCCGATTCCGTTCAGAAGGAAAGCAGTTGTAGTCAGCGGTGGGATTTATGAGGTGTAACAATGCAATAAAAACGAAGTAGCAGTATAGCAGTCACAGTCAGGGCGAAAATGCTTTCTCCTACTATGTGCCCAGATAATGCAGAAGATGAAACTGCTTTCCAGCATTCCCATAATGCGTACTCTAAGCGTGTTTCTGTGTGGCGTTTCAGCATTGTAGTTACATAGATTCAAAATCCTACAGAAAACGGAAAACCCTTCATTTTAACACTTCTACGAACCCCAAATCCCTACTCCAAATTAATCGATTAAAATACCCTTAATTATTTTTATCCAACGTTCATATTAAACGTGCAAATCTAGGAAGCTAATAGCATTCACTTGTAGCTACTCACATAGCAAAAATGGTCTTGTCTTATCAACACTACGACAATAGAGCAATACTTCAAAGCACATCTGAAACCCTTTGAATACCAAAGAAAGGTGACAGGGAAAGTGTAGAAGGAGCGACTGTAGTCTCGTCCTCATCAAAATAGCGATCATCATTAACCTATTTAGATTCATTCACATTGCCATTCAATTCTCTCCATTTACTCTTATAGCTCCCTGTGGTGATGATGAGAACTTCTCAATCTATTCAAGTGTGAAAAATAACACGAATTTTCTCTTTCTTTTGCCTTGTGATCATGAGGAAGATGGTGGTGGCATGTGAATCCCAATTGAACATGTGAGTAGGGAATATATTGCATCAGAGAGAAATCAAGTATGTAAATGTTAAAGGGTCTTAAGAAGGATGAAAGAGAAACGGAGATGTAGTAGATGCAAGAAAATCAAGGAATAATAGCCCTTCACTTTACTTCAGTATTATGTGAACATATCTTTATTCCAAATCGCTCACATATTACTCCATGTGTGCTAGTCGTTCACCATGTCCCTTTCCTGGACAAATTTTGCAAAGCTGGAATGCAATAGAAGACAGAGAGAATATTTTCGATTATTATCATGGAGTGTGATAAGTCTCTTACCTCCTGTAAAAAGAAACTGAAAGTAGGCTACAAGCATAGCTTTAAGAAATGCAAGCATAAGCGGAACCCAACCGCAGAAAGTTTTACGAAAGAATGCTTACTCGCAACACTCACCACCATTAGTCATGCATAAATTAACATTTTTAAGCCAACTCTTTATTTAACCTCTACTATGTGTGCCTTATGTTTATGAATTAATGAGACTACTGCATGTGTGTGGGAGAGAATATGGGTAGATTTTTCTAATGCATCCATATAAAAAGGATATATAAATATAATGACAAGAAATTGGATAAATTTGATTGTGAATTGAAGAATTCCAACTTCCTAATAATTATTAGAACAAAATATGCGATATTCTGATAGGCAAGCACCTTCCTGTCAACACACTCATTTACCTATTCTGACAGCGTGTATTTAGCCGCTTCGCTGGAGAAGAAAGCACAGTAAACGGGACGCGGAATCCCAGATATTATACTAAATAGCTGTATCCAACACTAAAAAGGAGGAAAGTAAATACTGAAGTTGATAATTATTATAAACTATACACTTTTGAACGAAGGAACATAACTCATTCATACATAAAAAACCATATACTCCATCAAAATAATCACTCAGCATATCTGTCAAACTGTCAATGTCAATTGTGCCCAAGACTTTTAGTACTTTGCCTACATCGTATTTGGTTTATAAGATTATTCTTCCTTTATTTATGATGTTGTATTGTAGTCAGTCAACTTTATATATGTATTTACCCAAAGTTCAAAATTTCTTGCAACTGAATGTTCATTTCATGTTTCTTTTTTTCTCCAGCTGGGACTAGTAACTACGCATGTATGTAGTAGTAAATGTAGTAACGCTACTTGTGATGCCAACATATATAGTTTTGGTACATGTTCGTGTGCATTCACAAAATGTAAATAATCAAGAGAGTATCGAGTACCCTTTGATTTGATGAAAGGAAAAGACTTTTTGGGTAAAAACACAATGGTCAACGTCCCATTTTCTTATGAAATGCGACACTACACAATTAAACCTCTACAAGTTTCGCTTCGTTTTTATGTACTTTTCTTTTCGCTTTTTCTACTATCCTCCCAAGTCATTAAACGCTAGTACAAATATATGTCTGTAATTTTGATAACGCTACCATGATAGACTTTCCAGTTATTCATGTTTAAATGAACACCAAGCTGGCTTAATGACTTTACTTCATCATCATTTCGTTTCAGTCATCTTCGTTTGCCCTAGTTTGATGTCAAATCTTGAGTTCGGTAGTACTGTGTATTATGGGATTTGGACTCCTTGTGCAAAAATATGATAGAAATGACCATCATTCCAGTGTGTTCACTCATAGTCAATCTCTTTCATCTACAACAGTGCCTTTCACATAGTTTATCAACTCACTTGTGCCCGTCCCTCCTTCCTCCTTCCACATGTACACATAGTACATATACAGCATGCATGGGGTATATTCTCAAATTCACATTTTATTTTCTAAAGCCTCCTGATATCCTTTCTGAGTCCCGAGAGAAGAATCCCATCACTCTGTCCAGCACCATCATTGAGACAGACAAAGAGTTTGGTAGAACATCAGAATCACAATGCCCCCTTTGCATCATTACACCATGTGTAGTGACTGTTCATTAAAAGTGATGAGAGAACATATAGGTAAGCCTGGATCTGGTTGGATCGCAAAAAATTTACAAACCACTACAATTTTATACCTTTTATATTCTTCCATTCTAAAGATTAAGGGGATTAATTCATTCAGTTGAAATTTCTAGTGCAGTACAAAACACACTACCAAGTTTACTGCATAAAAAGTGTCACTACAAATCGACTTCCAATTTTCAAAACTCTATAGCATATAGCACACAAGTTCATTTCTTCAATGATGGTTCAATGCAGTTTGGGAAGGGGTCCATCCTCGTAAGGCCTAGGCTAAAACCCCACAAATTTGCTTGATTTCTATAAGAGGACGGTACCCTTGTACCGTTCCAGTCACATTTTGAAAATTTGATTTTTTCTAATTCACTTATTTTGTTCATTCCAAAGCAAATTTTTGTCAAAACTCATGCAATGAGTCAATTTTATGCTATGTGACAGCGTAATGTTAATAAACACGTGTAAGTTAAATTTAATTAGTGTTTTTTTGTTTTCATACTTGTAATTCTTGATGTGATCTCCTGACCTACGGAGTTTGTATTGCATTACGATCAGGGAGTCAGTTTACTGCCAATGAGTTGTTCTATCAGTTAATGTAACATTATTTATATGTTAACGTTTGAAAAGTCGACTTCTTTATATGCCATTAGCATTTTATATGTCAAATTTGTTAATGTGCAAAGCAAACATAAAATTTTTCGGGCATACTAAATAAATGGTCGAGAAAGCGTACTTTTTCGAAAGAAAACAAGAACGCTGTTTAATGAAATGAGACTTACATAATGCTATATCCTGAAGTAATAAGTATGAATTTTCCTGCAGTACAACAACAGACCCAAAAACTATGGTTGAATACGCGGGGAAGATATTGTCAGCTACGTTTTTTAAATGACAAGAGATTCAAAGCCACTTGACCCAATAACCAGTGGTACTGAAAATTTGGAATGAAAAAGTATAATATGCCTATATGTAGTTTTATCCCAAATTTAATAGAAATTCCGGACAGGCTTAGGGAATACTTTGCTCAGTTGCATACAGCAAGACAGTACATATTTGTACAATATAAAATTAATAATTATTTTGCTTTCACTGGCTATTGCGAGTGTCAGTTACTCGTTACAATGGTTTGATGACATTTTCAGTCCTTTCATCCTTGCGTCATCATGCCATAAAAATTGGATAATCTTAGAAGCAAGCAACATTTCATATTTATACTCTACTACTACAACCCATCTCTTCGTCTTTTTTGCTGGCTGAATGTGAGTTAAAATGTAACATAACTACAAAATGAGACAAAAAAGTCCTTTCATGCCCTTCATTCCTGACGGCCATTTTTCATACTTGCTCACCTTTTCCTTCAAAAAATGGTGATAATAAAAGATATTTGCTTTCGTTTTTTGGCTAAACTGCATGCAGAGCAACTTTTCATCCGTTTTGTCAAATGCTTTAACTGTTCACCCAGGCAAGTCCAAGTCTCATGAATTGACATTTTCATCATAATAATATTTTTTCTACTTTTTTGCTACTTTTTAAAAGTCAATTCCAACGCGAGCCCATTCAATTATTATGAAATAGAAGAAAGCTCTCCGGACTCCGGATGTTGATGATGATGTAAAAGTTTAGCAGTAATAGCAATAATGACAACAGAAAGTCCTTGGATGACTTTTCCACTCAAGAACATCCAATCCAAAATTCCAAAAGTCAAAGAGCCAAAAGCAATGTAAACAAGATACCTTATTATAAAATACCCTTTATCCGCATGACTTTTCTACGTTTCCACCATTTTTTTTCTGTTTGCATTGTATACATGCATGAATCGCATTGCCAAAAAGACAGACACAAGAAGACCTCACGGGGCACAAAAGGCATATTAATCATAACCCAGATGAGCAAAAAGAGGTCTCCAAAAGAAGAAAAACAGTGAGCCACTTGAGATTTGATTTCAAATGGCATCATCATCAACATCCTTCTATCCGTCAATATTAACCTTTTAACTCTTTTCTAACAAACTGAGAAAAGTTCATGCTAAAAAAGCAACTGTCCGCAAAATTACATCACAACCACTACTGCTTCAAGTCATTTTCATTGATGACTATACAATAGACGTACCGACATACTCTGCATCCGCTATTTCGGAGAAATTTATAGTTCTTTTATAAGTATGTATATTCCATACCACGCTTACATGATGAAAGGAACAAAGATTTGTGTGTCTGTGTGCTATGTCTCTAACCCTTTTTTTACCTGAATTTTTAGCACTTTAGCTTTCTACTTTCTCCGCTACGTGAGTTTGACTAAATACGTGTGTTCTAATGTATTTTTCTGCATGAATTCATACTTTATACTGGATACAGTTATCATAACCTTACCATGATATAATGCCCAGTAAATTTAAATGTTTTTGAAAAACATGCATGAACATAACTTTCGAAAAAGCGTGACTCAGTGGATGAGATATGACTTTGGAACATGTTTATTATATCATTATCGTCATACCTATATTTTCTTTATACAATTTCTGCTTTTGTACAAAATGTTGCAGTTACAAAACTACAAAATGAAAAAAAAATAAGGGCACAACGTTAAATTGGATACATACCAAAATGAAGGACGTACCCAACTCAAGTATGCAGAATACCAAACTAGAGATCATACACAGTAATGTAAGGTGATGATATATGACGTAAGGAACACATGAACATACTGCACTGTGAAGAAACCAATAAATAAAGCACGTACCTTACACACTTTTAGATGTTGGCAAGAGACACCTAGTTCTTCACACCAGCAGCTAGACACATGATAAGAACAATGAAATATGCATAGATGTATCACATATAATATCCTAAAATTCGCAAAAAAAGCTGAAAAAAAAAACTTTCCGCCACGTTAATATTCGACGCCTGTTCATGTACCACTTAAGTGAAACTGCATTGCAAAATGGTCGATCCTTCTGCAGGAAACTTCGTGATAAAAGGAATTCTTTCATGCATATATGAGTGAAATGCTTGCATGCACGAATGGAAAATGCATGGACTGCCAAACATTCCAAAGAGAACGAAAAAATCCAGATGCTTCTTTTTTAAAGTTTTTATTGCTGTTGCTAAACAGATGGATACACAATACACAGGAAGAAGGAAAGGACGAAATATGTGAGGTAGAATTCTTTTTGCACTTCATAAATTCATAAAACGAACGATATAAAGCCGGATTCAGGCATATTCTCATGCCACATTTTATCGACGTTATCATTACCACTTATCAAGTACATTTGGGAAAAATAGGAAATCAGTGCCAAGAAAAAACCATTTTCCAGGAGAATTGGCATAGTAAGCAGCTCCTGAAGATTGGCGGATGCTGGCCATCTGATACTTTAGCACTAAGCATTATCGTCTCATTCTCATGACATGACCGTCTTTATCGACGATGATTCAAGCTTTATCAAAAAAGTTGTATTCATGGCACTCGTCATGTTTCATATTGATATCATCTCTTCTTCATACACCGTTACAAGATTCATGTTTCAAGTCACAATTTCTTGGCAGAAAATATGTTCAAATAATGATAATTTTTACGCCTAAACTATCATACCCAAAAGGAAATACATATATTACGTTTTTGCTCCGAGCAATTGGTCTTAGCTTAATCATGTTTTCATTTTCTACTCCTACCATATACATATGTCAGAAAATGCCACCGAAGAAATGCGAATGGTACGGCTTTCTAGTAACTAATTTACTAATTGCAGGCCAATCTAGGTTGATATCGTATGACCCCTGACCACACTATTATTATCATGAATTATCACGGAGCTACTGGATTGTACAGAAGCCATTACGCATTGAGTTCCTATTTTACTCAAATAAATTATATATCTGCCAAAGCTTCCATCTAAACCGAAAATCGCAAAATCAATCAATTCGTATAAAAGCGACAAAATATTCTTAATATAATCAGCATCAGTTCTATGGAGAAATGTCTCAGGTCACCCCCACTCAAGAGGAAACGTAACAGTAATATGATATTGCTAGAATTGTCTCAGGTAATAATGATTAATTCTAATCTTTAAGGAAATAATCAAGCACAAATTTTAATTTTATGCTTTGATTTTGTCTCACGCGTCCATCTGTAAAATTAAGAACAGCTACTAAAAGTAGCCGTATTTTATTTTTTACATACATGAAATCTACACATGATCCAAGAACTATTGATACATTGTAGTTTTTGAGCTTTTGACAATACGATGTACGTATTTACAACAACGGTTACAAAATACGTTGACAAAGCAACAATGTAATTATGATGCATTTTAGAAAGACATTAATTTGCCATTTGTGCGATTCTTTTAATTGATATCTCTTTGATTGATTTAAATTCCCACGTGTTGAGTGCTGGCAAGCAGTACCACATATCGCAAGCAATAATCACCCAACAGTTTAGCAAGAAGCCTTGTGTATAGGTATTTGATAGTTTCAGCTTCTAGCGTTTAAATAATATACAAGATGGGAATCGAAAACAAAGCAACCGTAGCCAGACCAGTTCTATTATCAACAACAGCGAAATTGATTTTACATCTGCCTGAAGGTTATTCGGAATTCGAATCTAGATTATCTTCATGGTACGTATTTCACTCGAACATTGACTTTGCACCAATAACAAAGAATATGTGTTGAATTTCAAATGATGGTGATAATTTTACGTTGTAGATTTTTTAATAATCATCCAAATGCAGTTACAGTTATAAACTAAGTATAAACCAACTAATCTTAATTTAGTGCTAACTAACCGAGTTATTGCTTATTATTTAACTCCTAAACTTTAGAGACGCATAAGTGTACAGGACAAGGATCATTGTTCCTGAAAAGGTTAAAATCAATGTCATTAAACATTAAAATTCCAGTTTGTTTATTCTGTTGGCTGGTTGGCATCGGGTGTCCTAGAAATGATATCTGTTGTTCTTTATGAAAGAAAATCAAGTACTTCTAGCTACTGTTTCATTTTCTTCCACTATTATATAATGTCTACTAACTACAATTCTACCACATTTAGGTAACTAGGTATATTACCTACTGCAAACTGCAATAATACCAAAATGCGCATATTTCTTACGGGATATATTTTCTACTAAAGTTCTAAATGAGCTGACATATTACCTAAGTAAATAAGCATTACAGAGGGGATAAGCGAACATTAAAGCCGTTTGTTATGGATGGATGGAAGCATAAAGTGATAAATGATTCCTTTCCTACCTGATAAAATCCAGTAGGAGACGGGAGAAGTGGTGCCAAAGAAGCACTACTACTTTTTGAACAATTCATGCATTTTATACACAGTTAAAATACGGGTAAGATCACACCAATATCAGAAAGAGGGATTGTTATTTATGAACACGAAATATTTTTACACACGCAGTAAACATCAATTAAAAAACTATACCAACAGTAGTAGTGACATGTGAAATGAAAGCATTTCGCCGATAATTCTTGGAATTCATTTGAACCGAACCTACTTTGATATTCAAACAATAGACGATACCATTGCGAACAATCTAGAAAATGGTATAGTTGACCAAATTGGTCACAGATAGTTACTACAAGTATCTAAAATTCTGTTCGGTATGACTTCAAAATTATGGGCTAAAATGCTCTCTGGTCACATTCTTTGTGCTTAAAAGTGCCACAGTTTCGGGAAAACAGAAGGAACATATTCTAGATGTTTAAACGTGAGCGGAACAACTTTTAAAAACAACAAGCCGAAATATAATAAAAACTACACACATAAATACACACAATTGACTTGCGATCCGGAAGAATTCTTAAATGTGTGAAAACAAAAAAAAATGTATCGGTCTAATATGTAATGACATGACTCTTCACTCCAAATCTCAACCTACACCGAAAATAAGTTCAACGTCATCAAATCTTAAAGGTTAGTCGATGTCATCCAATACAATTTAAATTTCCATGTAAACTTTCACCAAATAAATATTTACAAAATATGAATTTAGATTCATAACGACAGAATTGGCAACAATATGGGGTATTTGTCGCGATTAACAAAACTTGAGTCTTTTGTCATGAAAATGAGAAAGTTAAATGAACTTAATTAACAAATAAATGCATACCAGATAATAAGAAATAATAGAAATACAAAAATTTAAATAATAATAAAAAAAAAACAAAAATAACCTTTTCCAGTAGATAAGGGAACCATAAAACGGCGATACTCTTTTATTGGCAGTTGGAAATAGAATAGTGAATAGGTTCGGTACAACAACTACCAAAGATTTAACAAGTGGTTGGAAGTTGGAACACAAAAAACAGGGAGTAGGGCAGGACTTACTTTCATCATACAACAACAAATATTTATAAAATTGTATCACAGATCGTACAAATTGTTCCAATAAAAATCACAAGTAGTAGCAATAATAACAATGCAGTCAACAACTTAGCCGGAGCTTGTACTAAGGATTGCAGTATTACAACAACAACAACAACAAATTTTCACAACAAAGAGTTCTTCCATCTTCCACCGACTATTGATGAATCTCTCCTCGTCCACAAAAGCCAATAATAATAATAGTTTACGGTGTCACAATGATCAACAACTACAATACCAAATCATATACAATAATCGGTCCATTTCGTCGACCATTTTAATCAATCATCTCAATGACTTTTAGCAGTTCAACAGCCACAAACAGACAGTGAGACCACAAGTTATACATTTTCCTCGTAAGTCAGTAGTGATCCCGGAAGTAATTAATAAACCATACGGTCTCAGCAATCGCTTTTTTCTTCACTTGACTACCACTAAAAGTTCTTGATACAAAAATAAATTGCATTGTCAACCGATCCCTCGTTTAAAAATCTACAACAATTAAAATTTATCCCTCTCCTTCGTCGGGCTTTCCCAACGGTCGAACGACGGTGCAAGGAATCCCTAAAAATGCAAGGACACAGCTGATCCCTGCAAGTAAACAATGTGTTTATGTGGCTCGCGTGTGCGCTATGTGCGAGGTGATATGGTGGTGGTGGTGGTGGGTGGACAATTATGATGAGTAATTAAGTTAACTTTGGTGTGGTTTGTTGGGTGATGTCACATTTCCAAATTTGCACTAGCCTATCCCCGACTTGGTCTCATGCTCAGCAGTAAAATAACCTGTAACCTTCGTTTTGTTTGTTTTGCTTTTTTATCATTGCTCCCATTCGAGTCATTCATAAATAAATAAACGGAATGATGATATAATTTTTTCCCGCTTGTATCATATTGCCCAGCACACTTAATGGTTGTGCAAGTGAATATAATAGCTTTTCCAATTTATGCTACACTGTTACGATGAGGAAAGCAACTCCTCCCTTTCTGCATGTCTGGGAGATGAGTTTAGGTTTGTGGTTCGAGTGTCTGGCTAGTCATCTGTTAAAGCAGAAAGCCTATACTCCGAGGCACTACTGTGAAGTTCGGTTGTACACCTGACGTGACCAAAGTGACGTGCAGTCATCATCATCGTTATCATTGCCACCACCGCTGTCTTGTCATGTCAATACTCGTCACACTCGTCTACTGCAAATATATCACTTTTTTGTTTTGTCCTTTGTGTAGTTACGGGATGTCAAGTTTGTCATATAATGCTTGCCACCAGAAACTTCAAATTAGATAATTGCTTTGTTTAAATTTAGCGACTAACCGTTAACTGTGAAGGTTGAGAAAGTTTGGCAGACGTGAAGATGCCGGACTTCAGTTAAGGCAAAACTTAATTCGTAGCTGATTAAAAAGTTAATGATATGGGCGAAGACGTATATCAAAATCAGGTGTACGTTGCGAGTGGAACTTGAGTGTTGTTAACTTGATTATAATGTGAACGTGCCTCCTGGGGTGATGAGATAATTACAGACTACTATTATAGCTAGCCCTGAAACTACTACTGTGAAAAGTTGACAATAAATTTTCAATTTGACATCGAAAAACCGATCGGTGAAGAGGGGCCATTTCATTAATTAAATTAATCAGCTGGACTGATAATTATGTTCACAAAAGATTAGACATACCTATACACTAACACATTCAACATTCAATCAAGCTGAGATTGCATACATGAATACCGTGAAACGCTATAATATTAATGGATGGAAAAAGGGGCGTTTTCACAACACGAACATCTACACACCTCCAGCCTCCAACAACGCTTGAAAGGGCGGTTTTCGCTTTTGACTGTAATCACTAATAATTCTCAAATTACATAATTGACCAATACAAAATGCTACAAGCTTAAATGAGATGCAAATAGTTGAAGTTTTCGAGAATCTCGACATGCTAATTATACCTGTGACACATTCATTTTATCCGGCGACATACTTTTTCGTATCTTTTCATTTTTAATGTGCCTTTAGTTATTACGTGCGGAACTCACTGGTAGTTCCGATCATACCATGGTCCTGACTGCAAAATAATTCGCAGGTTAGAGCAAAACTTTCATGATTGTTTTCGCCACATGTATAGACTACCCACTTACGATTAGTAGGCATATCGTTTTTGAGAGAAAAAATATTTAAAAATTGCAAGTGTATAAAATTATTTTATCTTGTTATAACATAGTTGCAATTTCATCTCGTTGGTCCTGTACAATGGCTTTACCATGGGAAGACAGACGACTAGGGAATGCCCAGTTTGGAGTCGTCTTTTTTACGTCCAGTCAAAGGCAAGACACATGTGGAACAAATGGATTGCCCTTGACTCCAAATAGTATCCGGATTTTAGGAAAATCTCAGTATTTAAAGTCACTAAATCATCCTAACCTTGTACAATATATCGACATTATAAGGGGAAAGCATGGTACAACTTTTTTTCACTCTTTCATAAAATAAATCTATGATCTAATAAAAGTGGACTTAACAAGACTCGTTTTTTTTAAATTTAACGTTTCTAGAAAGGATTGTCATCGTCTCAGAAAACTACACAAATAATCTTCGAAAACTTATAAAATCTTCCCCCTCCACATTCGAGCTTGGAACAATCAACGGCTCCTCCCAACTTCTCAACGTTGCTAGACAAATTCTGTCTGGTTTAGAGTATCTTAACAAGCATGGTATAACAAACAGGAATCTCCACTTGGACAATATCTTAATTGATGAAGAGAACAACATTAAATTGTTCAACTATGGTTTGTATTACATGACAAATGGGGGGAAATACGTCACTTTTCCTATCGGTTCTCCGAAGTATTTTGCTCCAGAGGTGTTTTTCAAAAGCCCTCGGAGCGGTAATTTAATGCACTACTGTGATATTTGGTCGCTGGGGCTGATTCTGTTGGAGTTGGTGCTCGGGAAAGAACTTTGGGTGGATCTCAAACTTCCGGAAATTATTAGAAAGTTGACTGGCTTTAGGGACAAAAGTGGGGAAAACAATAAAAGTAGTGCTTTGTCCTCCATTTTAGAAAATGAGGGTTGCTCTCACCTTCTCGCGAAAATGAGCCCTGCTGTGAAGACTCTGATTGAGGACTGCCTTATCATCAACCCAATAAACCGACCATGGCCTAAGCAGTTGCTAAAAGACATGAGAATATTTTCTCAGGAGCAGTATTCACAGCAGCAAAATCTCTGCTCTGATAATCTACTACTCCAAGATAATAACGCTGAGATTACTTCCAAAAATGACGTAGCAACTAAGATAATGGGTACAAGTGGTCAGAGCTGTGCCAACGTAGTATGCCGCTCTGCTTTCTTACCCCCTACAATTAATTTTAGTAAATTTTGTTCCTTTGACAATGAGACTGGAGTGAGTGACAAGATGAGCACTGACAGTCATCATCAAGATGGAGTGAGAGTCACTGTGACGAATGGAGATACACAACGCCAGCTCTCCAGTGACTCTTCTTCATCCAACTCAACATTTTTCAGGGACGGCTGTAATATCGGGAGCAACAGTAGCAAATCAATAATGGTTCTATCATCGTTGTCATCTTCTACGGATACGTCAGATCTTCTCAAGTTTCGTTCATTGAAAGAAGTGTACTATTTCTGGCAACTGGCGGGTGGGGATGTAATTGCAGAACTGAGGAGGCAAGGGCTCACAAGAAAGAAACCTGCAGTTTTGTCAGTCCCCAAGTAAGATTTTCTTAAATGGTTCGAATGCGTTTATTTTCTTTACTATCAGTTTATCTGATTTTGGTATACATATATTTGTACTTTTATTTATTTATCAGTTCAATGACATTGGAGGGCGAGTCCACCGGCAAGTCTAAGGAACGAGGTTTACTATTGGACCAAACAGTTATCTTCCTCCCGTTGAATGAACTACGCAAAAGACTGAACGACATCCCTGCTGAGGATTACTATCCTTTACTGGAATTCCCTCAGTATGTTATATCTTCACTCGAATACAATGTCCTTTTAAAAGGGCAGATTTTATATTTTTTACTTTCTCTCAGATATCATCCTCGGTCTGAAAATGGGGTGATGGTGGAAGAGTCGTCAACCTTACCTTTAGTCATCCGAGAAAAGGATATAGAGTATCAGTTTCACCGGATAGTTCTCTTCGATAGATTACTCGGTGTAAGATTAGTTTTCTTGGCATACTCAAGCCCAACGGTTTTACTTTGCGGTTGTATTTTTTAACATTTGTATTTTTAACTGGTAGAGCTTTCCATTTACAAAAAGTGCGATTTACAAAGAAGCAATATTGGACATTCCGCCATTCTTTCGGGCTCAAATATGGTCGTGCCTTTTGGGCATTCAAGGAGATGTACAGTCGGAGTATTTTGCCATTGACAAAGAAACTCCTACATCTACAGACAGACAGGTAAAATTATTTAAAATTCAGATTTCCATAAGAAGTGAAGTTGCATAGGACGGTATCAGTACTAACAATTTTTGAAATCACAGATTGAAGTAGACATCCCTCGTTGTCATCAGTATGACGAGCTCCTCTCCAGTCCCACAGGTCACCAAAAGTTCAAACGAGTATTGAAGGCTTGGGTTGTGAGTAATAAAGAATATGTGTACTGGCAAGGGCTGGATTCCCTTTGTGCACCTTTCCTATATTTGAATTTTAACAATGAAGGTAATTTTATTAAAATCCATGGTTAATGTATTGTTTCGACAAGATCAGTCTTTACAATCGTCATAAACTTTTTTTTTCCAGCAATGGCCTATTCTTGTTTGTCTGCGTTCATTCCGAAATACCTTTACAACTTCTTCCTCAAAGATAACTCTGTGATCATACAAGAATTCCTCGCAAAGTTTTCCCAGCTTGTGGCTTTCCACGATCCTCAATTGACTAATCATTTAGACTCCATTGGATTCATCCCGGAGCTGTATGCTATTCCCTGGTTTTTGACTATGTTTTCACGTATGAAATCCAAAAACAGTAATATAATGATGGATGATAAAGTTATTGCCATTTTGGTTGCATGATATAATGATTTTTAATGTGTTTAGATGTTTTTCCACTGCACAAAATATTTCACTTATGGGACAAGCTCCTACTCGCCGATTCATCGTTTTCCCTCTGCATTGGCCTTTCCATCCTGTTCCAACTCCGGGAATCACTTCTAAACTCAGGATTCAATGAGTGCATCCTCCTTTTTTCTGACATGCCTGAAATTAATATCGAGCGGTGCGTGAAGGACTCTGTTGAAGTGTATTGCAATACCCCAAGAAGTGCTCTGTGTCGCAAATTTGACCCTCCAGAGACTACCAACTGTTCAGATCTTGGAAGGCAAGAAACTCTCTATGACCCTGACTCGCAACATTTTAAAACAAATAGTCCGACCAGAAAAATAGCATCATCATTTCCAGGAAATCTGGATCCTAGGGATAAGCCAATGCTCAAGAGTAGTCCATCTACGGATGCCTTAGTAAGTTGCTCTAGGCAAATATTTTGGATTCCGAATCGAAATTCGATTTTCATTTAGCAACTGAATGAGTCCATAACTATATGCTTACCTTTTACCTATTCAGAAAACAGAAGCAATACCTCTAGCCGACCTAAAGATGGAGAGGTGTGCGCGTATAAGCGGCGAAGATTTTCTCGAGTTGTTAGACCTGAATAGATCAAAATTCCAGAAGCAAAAAATGATTGTCGTTGATGTTAGAAACCAGGAAGAGTGAGAAACTAAAAAATTTGCAATTGGTTGCTTTCTACTTTTATGTATTAGAACAAGTGTATACTAATATTGCTTTGGTTCTTCTTCAACAGTTTCAACAGAGGTGCGATCCCTGGCAGTATAAATATGCCTTTCGCAACTTCCTTCACGCAGGATGGTTGCTTTTTAGTACAGACTCCAGAACTTTCAATATTAAAAGCCAATATTGGAAAAATTATTGTAGTTGTTGGGAATCGGGGTGACTCTGCCGTGAAGGTTACACATTATAAAAGATTTGCCTTTGCTGATGGATTTCTCTTGATTATTCTTAAAGTTCTGATAAATAATACATTCATCTTTGTTACTTTACTACCTAGTTTGCTGAAAAGATTCTACGCCTGGAGTATCCCAAGGTGTGCGTTTTACATCGTGGAATAGATATATTTCGATCATCTAACATTCTCGTCGTTCCATCAACTGTGTGACAATAAATGAACAAAGTCTCGGACACTCTCACAAACCGTGATGTGTACATGAAGGAATGTCAACGCAATCAGCACATATCTAAACTTGTTACTTACTAGCAACTCTTTCTTTTCTCCAATTTTTTGAGTTTAGTTTTCAGTTTCAAGAAAATAGCATTTTCTGTCAAAGCAAACCTTCTAAAACATGTACTCTCACAAGCCTAAGCAATGCAATATATATTATACCAAAGATTAGCTTAAGTAGAAGGCAAATATAAGATCCTTTTTGAATTCATGATTCGATTCGTAGCAACAGCCTATAATTTTTGTCCTCCTGATCTGATGTTATTCCTCATGAAGTCATGCAGTATAATGAGATGTATAGTATAAGTATGAGTCCTCCATATGTAAGCTTTTTAAAAATGTCATTTAAAAATTCTACCTAGGTTGTAGGTGCAAGCTGTTATTTTTGTTGCATAATTCCAGTAAATGTAAATCTTTATATTACCTAAACTTAAATCAACGTTCAATAAAATCAAAGCGCATTGAATCAAATTATTGGAACTGCTTTATGTACCAGTGATTCATAAATAAAGCTACACGACTATATCGTGTTTTTATTTTATGTTTGAATTGAACTAGAATAGAGTGACAAAACTTCATTTTAAATATTCTGCTTCAGAACTAAGAAATCTAGGCGAGTTAAAAATATTATAATCATGATCAATCAAACAAAATTCGTCTGCACACACAATATAGTGCTTACATATTTACATCAAATAAAAATTGTGCATGAAACTTACTCAACGGAACTCAAAAACTCGAACTTGTTGTCGTAACTTCCAAGTTGGAAGCAATATTTCATGAAGTTGGCTGCATTTCATATTCTCCCTTTGTTCGACCTTTCCTGTGTTAACCTTTAGGAGCCCTCATATCGCATCATGATTACTTATGATGATCGTTCCGAAGAAACGCTGTCCACCTTTGCATCATTACACTCCAACGTCACAGTCTGTAAATTACCTTTTACCTTTAACACTGTAACGTGACCTGGCCAACCATAAAATAAAGCGTCTTTCAGCACGTCTCGCAATACGAACAACCCCACTCTCTCGCTCGTTCAAAAAGAGTTGATGAGAGAGAGTGTGCATTCGTCCGTATGCGAGGATATTCTATCACAAGAGGTCTAACCTACCTAATATCTTTCTGCCTGCCAGCATGTCTGTTCTGTGTGGGTGAGAAGTGAGAAGAGAGCGAGAGTTGCGATAAAATGCATTTTAACTAGACGTGCCTCTCCTCTTTATGTATTTAGTTTTTAACTCTATAGTATCCCATGCCTTTCCTTACTATAAAAAAAACTTGCCAATATTATCCTCACCTCCAACAAAATTTCTCCCTTCTTCACGTCCAACAATTGGCCAACTAACCATAACCCTATCCTCCATCATCCACATCATCATTACCACCCATCTCTCAGAAAACGGAGATCATCATCAATGAACAACTCCATATAAAACGATAGGGCTATACATTCTCACTCTTTTCTTGTATTCATCTCTCTGTTCATCTTGTACTGCTTCTCTCTCTCGCTCTCTATGACGACGATCATAATTTTTATACGATATTCTCTGTTTTTCTTTGATAGTGGCGGCGGAGTGTTTCCTGACTCTAAGCACGGGAATAGCATGGACTCACAACTGTACAGAAAGGAATACACACACGTTACCGTAGTGTTTGTGTTGGTGGTAGTAATACGTCGCTCGGTTGTGGTACGTAGGATTTTGTTGATGGTTTCCTTATAGCAGCAGCAACACCACCACCACTAGTGCATATAGTGCGTATATAGTAGTAGTGAGTAGTGACTGACTTGGAGTTAGAAGAAAAGTGGTAGTAGTTGTATGAGTGGAGAAGCAGAGTGGGGAATAGAGGAGACCAGAAGAAACATGGACATGAACCAAGAAGCAGAGAACAAGAAGAAAAAAGGGAAACGCGACGAAAAGAAGAAGAGAGAAGATTCAATTTTATATTAAGAAGAATATCAACAAAATATTGTAATTGGTAATAGTAATAATCTTTTATTATTATTATTAATAGTAGTAATACTAATAATAGCAGAGTTAAGTAAATAAACAAAAGGAAGTAGTAAATGGCGGAGAGAGCAGTTCTGTTCGTTCATCCATAATTAAAAGATGATTGATGATTGCATATTTTTTTGGACTATTAAATTTGCGCAGAGTGAGGATTTTAATGGGTAGGGGATTTAGGAGATAAGCTGGGTTTAGTGAGGAGCAGTTGCTTGTATGTAAATCAGCTGGAGGAAATAGGGATAAGTTGAAGTTTCAGGGAAACACGGGGAACTTATTGGAAGTTGGGGTAGTAAGTTGAGTTGCTGGAGACGTTGGAAGAAGATTGTGTTCGGAAGTAGATGTTAAAAGACTGGAACAGCCAAGTCTCTGTAGGTTAATTAGGCTTTTAACAGTATTTCTGAAATTGGGAATTAGTCAGTGTGCATGAGAGAGAGAAGCAAGAAACAGGAAGACGTTGGGTTTCTTGGATATATAATCGTTTTTGGAGGAATACCGACTGGAAAACATGATGTTGGTGGTTTGGTTTTTGTTCTGGAGGTGTATGCTTTTCGAGCAGAAGCAGTGACCATAAAGTAGTATGTTTTGTCAAGGTGATCAATTGGCGGAGGAAAAGTGATACCGTAGAAGGTACGTTGTTGTCAATTACTAGAAGAATTGATAACATTCAACAGTAGAGTAGTAGTGAAATTGGAGTTATTGGTAGTTTCTTTAATTGGTCCTTGACGAAACAATTCAATGTTGAATGTGGCTACTAGTTGTGCAAGAGTGAGCGTGTTCAAGTGTGTGTTGCAACTAGTTTTTCGTCGTTTGGGCAAGAATGGGAAAGAAAACAAAACAAAGCCATGTGTGTTTATCGATGATGTTGATACTTCCATCGACTACTGTTTGTCAGCTGAATAATAGTCATAGTTATAATTAAACCGATAAAAGTTTTATGGGTTTGGTATCTATTGCGTAATACTCTTTTGTTTTGCTAATTCTTACGAAATGTATTTTTGTCTTTGTTGTTTTATGCAGTTTTTTTTTAGATTTCATCCCAAACACTAAAAAGATTGGTTAATGGTGGTGGGGGATAATTTGGAGAAGTGAACCGTTTTTCCAACTTAAGAATAGTGTGGGTTTTGTAGGATTAAGAGAGTAACAATTAAACCCATCCGTAGGAATGGGTGCATCATTTCTTCCCCTGATGATGTTCACCCTACTCTGGGGCGGAGTGGGGATCGTTCTCCCGTTTCTTGTTCCAAAAGGAGCAACTCAAGGGTGAGTAAATCACTGATCACTGAATCAATTATGGTTATCATGGCTTCATGAATTGATGTGACTGATGGGATATAAAATATTATGTATTTAAAATATTATGTAGATTGCCCGATAGTTCAGCAAATGATCGTATTGAAAATCAACAACTACCAGACAGCTCCTTTTTGTCTTTCCACCCCAAGTATTTTGATTTTAAGGAGAGGTAAACAACCAAAACGTTTAAAGTATTACTTAAGGTTTTATGTTTTGAATCATGTTAAAGTCTGAAGGCTTCATTTGTGGTAAGAGAAAAGAGTTTCCATTGCAGTGAGTCAAATGATTTTGAAAGCTGTACATAAAATGTTTCAATAGAATGGCGGATTTTTTTTACATGTTTACTAATTTTTATTTGATTAAACTAATGAAGAGTTGACGTGGAAATATATTATTGCAACCTAAATAGATAAGGTCAAATTCACGTGATCCTTTTTTGTATATTTTTTATTTGATAAAAATTGATTTCATCTTCAGTACAGCTTTATTAGAGTAGCTGCTGCATAATCAAATGATAGCCTATTTTTGTTTTTATGAAACAGTAGTGAACAGTATGTTGCGAATAAGTTGATTAAAATGTCTTAAACATGCATCAATACCATGAAACATTATTGGGTTACCTAAATAGTTACAGTTAGCGTAAACCTAAGAAAAGTGAAAGAAATATATATTTAGTTATGCATATATTTACACATAGTATAAGAGGATGAATGGTTGATAAAATGTATTTTCCCCTTATCTGCCCAATTCGTATGACCTTTATGAACTGTCGGCACTCTCAATTCTTAAGATAGTGGTAGATGATGTCAAATTACCACATGCATTGCATGCATTTTCTGAGCAAAACTATTGATGAAAATGATAAGGCTCGTTAGTAATCATGACACTGTTTGGATTAATGTTTTTAAGAGGAAGCATAATAGGAAGGTTTTCATAACATGCGTGTTTTGATTTTAATATATTATGAAATTATGATTTTAGTTTAAACTATGCGTTTTTAGATAAAGAAATAGCACGCAAAAATGAGATGATAGTAAAGACAATGTATATGTAGTGTAATTGACAAAGTTTGGATTTAAATGAATGCGTCTTTTGATTTTTTCAGTCCTGTTGGTGTACCTCGTTTGGGTGTAGTCAGGGTGGACAACCGACTGAAAAACGAAAATC
Organism: Willowsia buskii; assembly: GCA_034700685.1. Classification (NCBI taxonomy): domain Eukaryota; kingdom Metazoa; phylum Arthropoda; class Collembola; order Entomobryomorpha; family Entomobryidae; genus Willowsia; species Willowsia buskii. Next base: position 12,934 of record JAQIXW010000024.1, on the reverse strand, counting down.
TTAAATTGATCTCTATTTCGGGCAATACTGTCCATTTCCACTCATCCTTTTTCGCAGATAAGGTATGTGTTATTTTGTGGCTTGTTGATCTCGCTATCGTTATGTTACTTCTTACGGTTGCATGCGTTTTTAGCATTTGCGATCAATTACAAGCATGTCACTCAAGTACCTATTCTCATAATTGAAGTGTAATAAATATGAAAATACTAAAAAAAATGTTATATGTTAAAAAATATGTTTCTAGGTAATCGGTCCAGAGAGTAATACAACGTTCGAAGTCGTATTTCTCAGTCGCGTTGAAGGACTTGTCGAGTCCAACTTGTACATTCATACATCAAAGGGACTGTTTAAATATCTTGTAAGTACCTTTAGACCCAATAAATTGATAGTAAACGACTGTTTTGATGCATAACTGATCCGAAATAATTAGTTTGTTGGACTGAATAGAAAATTGTTGAATTTTTACAGGTGAAGGGCAATGGGCTGCCCAATCCATATAGACTGAAGCCCCTGGTGGGGGCACGTATTCCCGTCAATGGGACCTACGAACCTCTGATCACCATGCACAACACGCACGACACTCGAATACAAGTAGTGGAAATGCATTCTAGTGGTGCAGATTTCCACCTTCAGCTTCCCGACAATGTAGAGCATGATACGGGAAGCGCTTGGGCTATAGAGCCTTTTGAAACAAAGCCTGTTATGAAAGGCAGCTTTCAAGGGAAAGCTGACGGTAACCATACCGGCTTTATCAAGATTCGAGTCAACAGCACTGCGGCCTCATCAGAGTACTTACTCCTACCTGTGGAAGTTCAAGTCAGTTCAGAGCCCGGAATGTATTCACCTCAAGACTCTTTGGATTTTGGGTTGATGGTCCAAACGGACAAGCCCAAGACCATGTCATTGTTCATTATCAACGCTGAACGAACCCCTGTTAATATCTTGTCTGTGTCCGTAAAAGGTGCACCTAACCCGGCTGTTAAAATTGAGTTTCGACCTGTTGTGATTGAGCCAGATAATTCTGTCTCCACTGTAGTCGCCCTTGTCACCTTTGACCCTTCCCAAGCTTACGATCCTAAATATTCTCATGGAATGATTCAAATTTTAAGTGAATGTGGAAAGTCAGTGACCGTTCCTTTCCGTGCTGCCGTAATGCACGGCCATCTTGAGTATAACGCTTCTTCTTTAGGATTTTTTGTTAAGTCTGATCACATACCTCCTCGAAATTTTAGGTAAGTTATTGTTTGGCCGGCAAGTGCTAGTACTTATATGTTTGGTTTAGGGAAATAATATTTGTGCTTATGATGACTTAAACATTGTACTTGATTGTTATTTCTAGTGTTCGTAATAATTTTTCTGCGACTGTTGCCATTTACCAAGTTGCTGTGAGCCACCCGGATTTGGTTAAAGTGAATAGCTTTAATCAGACGCATATAATCCCACCTGGTGAACAGAAAACGATTTTCTCTATGCGGATCCAGCGGAAAGGAGAAATCTGTGATGCTCGAAACAAAATCGAAGTTACCGTGAAAAGCAATATCACCAACATCCGACTACCGCTCATGTGCTACGATGGAAAGTTACAAATGCACACTTTCGAAAATGGGGAGATTGACTGTGGTCGTATTGAAATGTACTCGTCCAGAACAGAGTACTTCTCTCTCGAAAACAAGAATCCAGTTGAGATCCGTCTTAAGTCATGGGGGTCCAACTCTTCTTGGGGACATGTTGAGCTGGTAGGAATGCAGAAAGGGGTGAAGGAGGATTTGGCAAAAATCAAAGATTTTGACAGTCTCAAAAAATCTGTAAGATGATCGTATACTATATGATATAACTTTGTACATGACGGATTATTGTTGTTCAAATGTATTTATGATAGGCGTGTATATTGTTATAGCTATTTCTTCAACCGGGACACATGGCTGTATTTTCCATTGACGTACGTCGTCCCACCGCTGAAGGAACGTTTTTTGGGGAAGCATACGTAACGACTGACCATAATCAGACCCTTCGCGTGCCATATCGCTTTGCCGTTTCCAAAGGCTCTGTATATTCGGATACATTTGTGTTTGACAAAGTGTTTCCGGTATGTAAAATTTTGAATGTTATTTGTACTTTGGGTCTTATTGTTAATTGTATGAGCAACTCCATTCAATTCCAGTATATTTTTATTTATTTAGGGAAAGATCTCATGTGAAAAGCTTTATTTGGGTTCCTCCTTTAACCGTACTCTTCTGCTGAGTACAATTCGTTCAAAGCCGCCAATGCTTATGTGGTTCACTCCGTCCTCCAGTGAGAGTCCCGAAATACCACCAATGCGAAGAAGCTACGTTGGGAAGGTTCATTTTGATCCAAGAAAATTTTGTGATGGAGATTGTTATGCTGGATTTACGATGGACTCTTTGAGTGAGTATAAAACAACAATTTAAAATTATCAAAATCTAAATTATCATAGCAAGTAAAACGAAAGTACCTGCAATCTTATGTTTTCGTTATTGTGTAACTTGTTTTGAAATAGTTGGGAAAAAATGGGTGAAAGGAATAAGCTTGAGCTGGGACGGAGGAGAACTTGACTGGGACACATTTTCGACACTGCAAAAGCGATACGAAAGTGTGAGTGATACCACCGTGACCAACATATCCGTGTGGATTGATACGAGCGAAGTGGGCGGGTACAAGGTACTCACACAAGTAAACTACATTTGGCCTCGTGTATCGATACAACGGCCGATTGTGTTCCCTTTGACGGCTCTGGGCAACGAGAGCATATTGGAGATTCCTGTGAGCAACCCATCTAGTTTTCCGCTTCTTGTTCAAGCTGTACTTGCGGATGACTATGGTCCGCAGTGGTCCAGATTTACACCTTCTGGGGGTCCGCAATCTCACCATCCTCCTCTTCAATCTCAAAGCAGTAACAGCCAGAATATTTCGGGTAGTGAACCGCAAGCTTTCAGGCTAAGCGGAGTGTTATCCTCTTCTAGTCATCAAAACGGTAGTGTGGAGATAAGTGAAGTTCAAATGCAATTGTTCCGGGAGGTGTTGCTAATGGATCACGGGAGTTTACCTGAAGAGTTCCAAGCACCTGGTATTGCTTTTGTGCTACCTCCCGGTGCCAAATATTACCTGCGCACTTCGTTTCGACCGCACTCCAAAGATATCGCAAGCACTGTGATTCTATTGCGGAACAACCTCACAGGAATTGAGGCCATCATTGCGAAGGGAAGAGCGGGTACTGGACAGCTCACCGTTGGAAGCGGTACACCTGGCTCGGCGCTTTTATTTCAACTGACGGAAAAGCTGCTTCAAGCTTGTCAGGCGGAGCCTACAAGCAAGTATGTGCCACCACAGCTAACAGTGCGTCGGTCGTTCATCGCTCGCAATATTGGGGAAATTCCACTTGACATTAGAGGCTTAGAAATTTATCCACCCCAAAATTCCTTCTTTGGATTTCAATGGCACTTGCCTTTTGGTTTGGACGGAAGCAACATGTTAGGTACAAGTGGGGGAGGTGTGGTCGGTGGTGGTGTAGGTGGTGTCGCGGGCTCTTACGCTGTCCTAGGAGAGTATTGTGAGGGTTATGGATTTCGCATTTTGAACTGCCACCCATTTACGCTTCAACCCAATCATACTCATTCCATAGACATTGCTTTTTCGCCGGATTTTACCATGTCAAAGGTTGTACGCACCCTCCGCTTGGTAGATTCCACTGGTGGGGTAAGTTGCAAGTTTTTTTAAAAATAATGTTTTTTAATACAATGTGTGTAATGAATATCGGTGTTAGTGTGGACTTTATTATTTGACTTGACTTTTATTTCTCTAGGAGTTTAACTACACACTGGTGGCCATGATTCCAAGCAAGATGCTAAGCATATGCTCCTCAGTCATCTCACGCCCTACTTGGGAGTATCTCCTTAAAATCTTCCTGGTCATTGGTGTCAGTGTGGGTGTAATAGCTTCAGCACTAATGGCGTACGTGGAGGCTGGCTCCATTGTTTCCAGCACAGTGCTAGCTACAGTTCGTGTGGTACCTGGGGGGAGTGAGGCCACAACTGGAGGAAAAGACGCCAAAGAAACCACGTCCAAACTTGATCTCAAAGCAGTGTACGACAAAGTGGAAAACCGGTTCAAGCGTAACAACGGCAAAGACAGTAGTAATAGCTCCAACGGCAAAATTGCACAGTCCAATGTTGGTTCAGCTTCTGCAAATAATGGCAGCAGTAATTCTCTCATGGTTTCCAAATCCGGTGGCTTGATATCAAACGGCACAGGAGTTCTGTCGAGCAATAATAACTCCTCGCTTCGAAATCGGCGTGGTGGAGCAAAAAAGGGTGGATCGGACCAACAGCAACAACACGTCCCTGCTTCATTGGCTTCGTCATCAACAAAACTTTTGGACAAAAGCAACAGTCAGAAAAGCTCATCCCCTTCAGTGGAAGACATTACCAGTGGCTCATCATCATCATTAGCAGGGGGTTTTAGTAAAAAGAATAAGGAAAACTCGCCAAGTAGTGGCGAAGGTGGAAGTGGTGGTGGTGGTGTTTCTAACAGTTCAGCGTCAGGAAAAAAGAAGAAAGGAGGTGGGGGAAATGGAGGAGGAACATCGTTGAACACTACTGCTTCTACACCTCTCTCATCATCCTCTGTAAACGCACAAAATAACTCTGTAAATAGTGGTTCCACAAAAAAGAAACGTCATCGAAGTGGTGGTGGTGGTGACAATGGTTCTTTGTCTAATGTATGCCTGGTCACTGGGAGTGGTGGAAAAAATTTAAGTAAAGCAGAGCAAGAGGAAACCAGCTCTACAACGACTGAAAGTTCAAATTCTGATGATTTTTATATTCCTCAACACTCAGAAAAGAAGTCTTCGGGTGGTTATCATAGTCACCAACAGCAGGCACGAAAGGGTTCACGAACCAATTCGCCAGAGGATAGCAGTAGTTGCAGTGGAACTAGTCATTCAACTAGCGGTAAAGGGAAGAAAGAAGGCAACAGTAAAAAGAATAAGCAGGGCACGGACGTTGGAAAGTTGACAGATGGTGAACTGCTAGGTCTTATGGATGGAATGGGCTCTGTAGTTCAAAAGAGTGGATCTCCTTTGACAGATGAAAGCTCTAGTGGTTCTGGAAAAAAGAAAAGTGGGAAACGAAAGGATCAACAGAACAACATTTATGGCTTAGATAGTATTTCTGGAAAACCTGGCGATGGAAAAACGAGCCCAAGTTCGACAGCAAAACATCAGATTTATCATCACCCTGGACATCATAATCACCACCATCATCATGACATGGCCATGTGGGACTCACCACAACGTCCTCTAGGAGACGGATTTAGTGAGCTGGCTGCACAAACTGAAGCGTTTGTAATGCATCGTCCTGGAAGCAGCAACACTGGCAAAAAATCGGGAAGCGCTGAACATTTGATGGGGCAACAATCCGTCACTTCATCTTGTTCAGATGGTAGACTTGGACGGAATAGTCACAGTCCGCCAATGTCTCATGTCCTGCAAATGGCAAATTATCAAGTTCAGCAGCAACAACAACAACATCAACAACAACAGCAGCAGCAGCAGCAAATGCATTTGGGAGTAACCGGAGGTGGAAACGTTCGACATCGTAGGCATCCAGCTGGGATCATTGGACAGTCTAGGTATGGGCCCTCAGCACCTGGGATCGGTGGTATACTATCACCAACAGGGAGTTTCTATCAGGCACAGAATGGACCAGGTCGTCAGCATACTCCACCATCTAGAAATATTCCAAATGCCGGTGGTCCTGCTGGGCTAAACTTGGGAAATAACACTGGATCGTCAAACAATTGGGGAACTGACATTTTACCAGATAATGGATGTGACATCTGGAGTAGAAAAAGTTCTCTGGAAAATAATAGCGGAGCTACAGGTGGTGCAGGGCCCATGGTGCAAACATTTTCATCAGTGGCAGGTTCTTCATCTGGTTCAACACTTGCTAGCGACTTGCCACCTATGTATCCAAGTGGCAACATGGTTCCTCCTGGCTACCCGTCTCTCTTTGAAGGATTTCCAGCATCATCATCACCTGGACTGTCAAATCGGAGCTCTGACGATGGCGGTTACTTTTCTTTGGGTAGCGCTGCTGGAAACAATGCTGCTGGTGGCACCATGGTCCCTTCGACTGCAGGCGGGCCCACTGCCGGACGCAATCCTTCTTCAAGGAACAACAATGACTCGACTCAAATGTTTGGCTATGGCGCAATGGATATTTTCAACACTTTGAATTTGCCTCTCTCATCGGGCCCATATGACATGCCTGTCGGCTATCGCTCTTCGGTGAGCACCTCTACAGCAGCCGTTGGACGAACTCCACAAGTATCAAGTGGATGTGGGACTGCTGGGCCTTCCTCTCACGGCTATCTACAAAGGATGCGCTCTGAACCAGCAGCAAGAGAAGAGTCTAGAGCATTTGGAAGTACTACTACAAGTAATATTTCAAGTTTTCTAATCTATAATTAATTTTGATGTTAGATGTTTTTTACACCAATGTCATGCTTGTTTTATAGAAAATTGGAATGAGCTGGGTTACTTCGACATGGAAAACATTGGATTAGCCCCTTCGCAGTTGATGTCTCGCCCATCCAACTCGCCAAGCACATTGGATCCTTCCAAAGGAGATCCGGGCGCTGCAGGAGACATGAACTGGCGCACAACCGCCTCACCAACGGGGCTCCCAACAGGTGGAAGTAACGATAGCTTGCCACGAGATAGGAGCCTCTTTTCTGAGTGGACTTCTCTAACCTCATCAGCAGTTCAAGCTGGACGTCGATCTGTAGGAAATGTATCGGAAATATGGGAGCCAGCCAATCTTGGTGGAAACAGCCATGACACTGCAAGTAAATGGCCATCCTCCTTCGAAACTCCTGCAGGGGATTCTGTGGTGGTTGGCGCAGGAGCAAGAGGAGGAAGTTCCAGGCTAGGCGATCTCGGATTTTGCTCAACTTCTTCCACAACAGCGAGGAACAGTGAGGTTACACAGAATGTTACACAGAGTCAACATCGCGAAGTGGAGGTATGTTCTAATTCTTACAACCACAAAATGCTTGTAGATTTGATTTATTAGCGTATAATTTTTTTAATAAACTTGTTTGTTTTCTTTGTTCATAGGCTGGGCTCGGATTTAATCCGTTTACTTCAAATATTTGGAATCAAAGTCATTCTTCTTCGGATACCAACTGGTCGTCTTCATCATCTTACCGTTACAATAATCGCGACTGAAAACGCCTCAACGTTATTCAATGATTCATTATCATAAGAACAATAATTTGTAGTCTACCACTCATACTTAACTTCTGAGAGAATCTCATAATCACGGAGGATAGAAACTTTACATACATCTTTTTATGTAGGCAATAGTGGATCGTTTTACTTCTTTTCCTAAACAAAGTTACTGACAGCGATTTTTAATGATTTTACTTTAGATTTTAAATTGCTGTATTTTGGCGTTCAGCAAAAGTCAAACAGATTTACCATTTATTTAACCAATCTGAAACAATTTAGAAGCAAAGATAAAATAATTGGCCGCCTTGGACAAGCATAAATTTTTAGACCGTAAGTCCGTATTAGCGTACAAATAATTTTGAAAGAAAGTGGACAATGTGTATTTGAAGTTCAGTCAGATTCCTTTTGTCATCTTTTGTTATTTGCGTTTTTTATATGAGTTGCTTATAACAAGAAACAATGCTACATTTACATGATTTCACTACTTTGAGTAGCCATTTTGTGTGCTAGCAATTTTAACTGACTTTACGTATTTTGCCAGGACTTGATTGGAAGTTGTAAAGCGATCCATCTACTCCCAACAAACACAACCACATTAATTGTCTATTATATACTACATACTACTCACTTCCATATTGAGAAAGCCAAAGTTCACTTAGTATAATCTTAATGTTCTTAACACACAATATGCATAAAATGTTTTATTAATTTAATGTTTATGTTCCCTTCAAAGTATCCTATAATTGTTAAGGCGATAAAGGATTAAATGGCAGTGTGGTAATCAATGGGGTTTCTGCATTCAGCACAGACCATGTGGACATAGTTTTTAGTATGCGCAATATTATATTCATTGACATATATTTGAAAGTATGTCCACCATGCTCTGAGTGTATTCAGTAACTAGTGAATTAAAAAGCTTGCATGTACATGACAATAGACATTAATTGTGTTTTGTATAAGGTATATTAATTAAAATAGAATTACAGTGTGTGTATTAGGGGCAAAGATTCAACTTACCAGTTAGTGTAAGGTAAAATAGTTAACATTCACAATGGTAGTCAGCTTTGCATTTCACTTTTATTCATTATTCTTAATATTCTTCTCAGTTTTGGAGACAACGACAGATAGCATAAATATTATGTGATCATACACCAAGGGTGTATTTAAACATGTTGAAGAGAGAATGAGTGAACATTTTAAATATTTTGGAAAATTCTTATGCTTCTATTACAATGAGCTTGGTCTTAATTGGCTCATTATCGTTATTATTTATAATGTCACGCTTGCTTTTAGTAGTATATAATATAATTTAACTTAATCATTGATAACAGTTAATGTTATCATATTACTCGGAAATAGACGCTGTGAATCAAATTAAAAAGTCACAACCATGATTTTACTATCATGCTTCGTAATATTAAATATTAGTTACATATGTTATTATGTACGTTTTACTTCATGTCAAGTCATTTTGAGTGAACTCTTTGTTGCCAATGTCTGGTCTCGATAAGAAAACCTAATTCTAGGCTGCTTTATTGCATATTGTGTAATAGTGTGTAGAGTTTAAAAAAAGTTATTTTCAATTTTGTAGTATTTTTGTCGTAAAATGCATTGACAAGTGTTCTGTAGAGGGTTAAAAGTGGTTGAAGATCTGTAGAATTGATGAGCGGTTCTATTCATATACAAACGCAATGGTACATAATATATTGTCGTAGTTCTTAACAAAGTTATATATGGTAGTTTTAAGATCCCGTAATCACTTTTATGTAGGTATCACTTTTCCACTCAGTAAGTGTTTATTGCTATAATTGTTTTACGAATCATCGTTTTCGATACATCTTGTGAGCATTGTTTATCGTGCTTTCTTTAAATCTGTTCCCGAGAAGTTAAATAAGGCTATGGCAATGAATATTTGTATATTATGTGATGTTGATTGCATGTGATGATTCATCCCACCCAACTAGTACAGTGTTTATTTACTCATTTGATGCTTAAAAATATATAAATATATTTTATAGGGGTAGTCGCTCATATTATAGTGATTCCTTGGAATAGTGAGTACCTTCGTTTCCCTGTTTTTCCACAGTTTTCTTCAAAAGATGCTTGGTTATGTGTACAAAATTTGTATTTTGGCTGATGATAATCCATGTTTTTTGCTTACTTGTCGCTCCTGTAATCTTTTTGCCACTTTTGAAAACTTTTTTTTTTGTCGCACGTGTGCCGTTTACTTTAAGAGATAATTAATTATGTCTTGTTTCACTGTCCGCTTATATTATACTTCATTTACTACTGCTCACTCCTACAGTCACAGTTTAAAGCTTCTGTAAAATATTTCAAGAATACGCATTAACAATATCTTACGCATATTATGATAAACAATATCTTCTAATCAACTTGGAACTGGTGAATCTTCAAATATGTAGGTGAACAAAAATGTGTTAAAGGTTAATGTTTAGTGTGAGTTAGGTAGTAATTATATAGGTAGTTTACTTTTATGATTGTACTGTTACTTCTTGTCTATTGTCCTGAGAAATTTTGCCCTGTGGAAAACGTTTTATTTTGATATATGTATTAGAACTAGTATTTAGTAAGTATAATTAGTGTCAATATATAATATAGATGGTGTGCGATGTATCTGCAACTATAGATCAAAATCCTATAAAATTTTATTTTGTTAAAGTTTTACTTTCGTTGAAGTTATTAGATTCACAGTAGGTTGAACTTTTATCTTATCTACTTACTGCTAGTTGATGCACCAAGCACCATGGACGAAGAAATGTCTGAATTATTCTAATAACTTTATTGATATTATATTATACATGCAAAGTAATTGTAGGTTACATTAAATAGTATCTATTGAAATAACATATTATGCATAATATGAGGTATAGAATTTTGAAGATCAAATTTTTAACAGTAACGGTAAGGAAGACGTTAATAATGGCGTCAATGGACGACCAGTAAGATAGAGAGGGAGAGAGACAAGGTATCCAAAAACTCGTATTGTTGAATGTGAGTTGAAGTATTTGTGTGGACGCCTTTGCTAAGGACCCATTGGTAAAAGTAAAGATATACAATGGTTTTGAAAAAATATGGTAGTCAGCCATTGAATTTAATAATTGATGTTAAACTTGTGAATTCTGATGAAAATCATAAAATCGAGGATTATAGCTCAGCAGTCAAAGTCAAAAAGACGGTAATCTCAGGTGAAGTTAACATTGAACTACTTTAATGTTGCAGAACCGGATTTTTACGTGCTCATTTGAAAAAAAAAAATGTTTACAAAACTAGTTCGTACTCGGATTCCAAAACAAACTTAATTCTCGTTGTTTCTTATCAAGCGGCTGGAAGTACTTTTAAAATCATATGAGTAGAGACGTTAAATCTTATTGGCAGATGCATTTTCAAACTTTGTGATTTTATTTTAATTATGCCAATTACAAATGAAATTTTCCTCAAAAATGTCCCGAGCGCCAGGCTGATGTTGTCTTGTCAAATGATGGCTTTCTCAAATCGCGCCAGAGAAGGAAAACAAAATTTATGAAGGCTTAGAAGAAAGCAGTAGGAATTTAATGGATTCTTGCTTAAATCGAAGCTACTAAATTCGGACGGAGTTCTGTGCTACAGCTACCTTAAAGAGTTAAGGTACAAAAGGGTAGAGAAAAACTTATCGACCACGGTACAACCACCATTTCTACTGTAATAATACTAAAAGTTAAGAAAGTACTGCTTTCACTTTGTCAGCAGTATGTCGAATTGGCAAAGAAAAAAATGTTTTGCAGGTATGAAAAAATTCTTGGAACAAAAAGAATTCAGTGTATTATTGAAAATTTATATAAAATTTCACTACAAGTTTGGAGAAAGCTGAACTTGAAATTTTGAATAATCGTAATAAATGGACGTATACATATATAAATTCCAGGCACATTTATTCTGTTAATGTGCTCTCATCATTATTACTATATAATGATTCTTTGAAATTATTGAAATAAAAGAAGAAATAACGTATGCATTTACGTTTATTTGCTTTCTACAATTAAACTTTAAACATTATTTTTATTCATTGTATCACATACTCAATTCATGCCTCATCTATTTTTTAGTGTGAATTCATGTGTTTGCATTTTCAAGCATAATATTCTTAATGCTATTCAAAGTTACTTTTCGGTTTGTTTCATCATCCTATTTTATGGGAAACATCAATCAAATAGATATATGCATCGAGTTTATTGAATTAACTGAAATCACAGAACATCATGACATTTTTGTCCTCTCATCAGATTTTCTACATGCACATGGTTGAACCATGAGTCAATACTACCATCAGAGTGACTATTCAATGGAAAGTTCCAATGATGTGGCAGCGCACCTAAAATGCGAAATATTCAACACTAAAAGGCGTCAGTTAGCGCATATATTGGTTTCAATTTTAGTAATGACATAGACATAAAAGAGAAAAACCAGTTAGTATTAAATTTCATATTCTCGGCAGTCAAGATGCACTTTTATTAACAATCTTAATTATTGGTAGTGACTGTTTAGTATTTTCTATTAAAAGTCAAACAAGCGTTTTTACTCAGTCACTAATCATTGTCATTTAGTCATTTATTATTATAATATTCAACAGTCAACAACGGTGTAGCATTCCATATGAATGAAGCTTAATTCAAAATGCTACTTCAATAATACTATTAAGGCCGATGTGCTCATTTAAACGGACACCCTGAAAAGTCATCTTCAATTTGAAATAAATGATCTTGGAGAAGCTTCACACTGCTGCAATATTATGCAGTTTTATTGAAGAGCTTTTAGTTAACCCTCGTTTGTATTGTTGTTTGTTTTTTGAAAAGAATAGTTGCATCATCTTGCTTAGGTAGTTGTATCATTATCACTCAACCTTTCATCGCTATCACTGTAGTGTCGATAGAGTGATCAAATTCATTGCAGCGAAAATAGTTGACAATTTATGATCATAATTTATCACTTAAATATTGTCTACCATCTCTGTTTGTCCTGATTAAGTCTGGTTACTTCAATTTGTCTGTAATTTTGGTCAATCACTACACTACCGGCAAGCATAGCAACTCAAGGTGCCAGTGGCCATCACAAATACTCATTCAAAATAAAATCTTGTTGGTTTAGCATCATGTATGCTTAATTGTTTTATATTTTTATTATTGTTTATATCAAGATTAATTTGAAGACATGGCTATAATTAGAGAATAGATGAAGCAGTAATTCGTCGTTTTACAATAATTCATTTAAATTCTTATTGTATTTAACTTTTGCATGTTTCTAATTTTAATAATGCCATAATACCTTGGATCGTTAGAACTTGTAGTAAGGTGCAGATTACAGATACATGAACAGTTTGCAACCTTAAATCATTTAGCTGATGAATGCTCTCTTTTCGAGTTTGTCACACAAGTTCGGTATTTCCATTCCCGAAAAAAAATACATTGTCCACGACGATTTTAATAATGATGTCATTTTAATGGCCTACTATTGACTGAGCAATGACCACCAATCCATTCTACGAATACATTATAAATACATATCCTTAACTCAAAAAATTTTTGAGAGGACGATGCAATTTTTTTGACATAACTGTCAACAAGTGACCACCGTTCCTGCGAGCTCTTACTATGGAGATTTTATTTGTCATAGATTTTATGTATGTAATGA